>JAFBJT010109271.1:117775-162775 GCA_016785325.1 Chascanopsetta lugubris
TGTGTGTGTGTGTGTGTGTGTGTGTGTGTGTGTGTGTGTGTGTGTGTGTGTGTGTAATTGTAGACACAGGGCTAGGGCTGCGTTGTGTGTGCATGATTGAGCAAATATATGAGAACAAGAGGAAGAACCCTAAGAAGTGTAGCAAGTGCATGGATGAGAGGGCAGACATTATTGTATGTGTGTGTGTGTGTGTGTGTGTGTGTGTAGTTCCCTGCCTATGTCTAGGGGGAGGGGCTACAGGCCCCACCTACATTTGTCATGGGGAATAATGGTTGTTGAATCGCTGGCTCCTGCATCCTGACACTGCATGTATCTGTGTAATTTATGCCGTGTGTAAAACGTTACTTTGGTGGGCTCATTATCACCCAGAAAATAATTTATTGTATTTTACGTCAATGATTTAAAAACAGAGCAATTCCAAGGTCGAGCGCAGACTACAGTTAGCTGGTCTGGGGTAAAGTCAGGCATCCCACAGAGGATGGAAAATCAGCAATTATCCAGCATATGATAGATTCAAATGATCTCATATCATCCTCGATGCTGCAGTCCTTCAGAATGCTGCACATGTAATCAATAATGGATGCGCTGGCGCTAGAGTCCGGATTTCACTCGACCAATCTGAGCTTGACCTGGTGAGTGATTCGCCTGCTCTGGACTTTATTTACTCGGTGTGCACAGTGAGTAATAATCCACGTGACTGTGGCTCTCCATTACTTCAACGAAAGAGAACCTATCGTGGCCAGTCGCTTTGTCAGACACGGGCTAGTGGCAGTTGGCAATGGTCCACAAACTCACCAACACACGGTAACCACTGTGTTTTTCAGCACTGTGCAAAAGCTTAATCAGCATTCATTCTCTAATCCTTCAACCGGGTCAAGCTTACGCAGGCTCCAGCTCTGACCAGCATTGATGGAAACATCTTGCTATAATTTCCTTTGCTCTCTTTCTCATCTGCTCAGTTTCTGCCACATCGTCATCTTCCGTTGGCAAGTGAAGAAATGGAAACAACAGTATTTTTACCCAATTTGGAAACTATTTTCTTCTTTTTCATTCAACTCCGGTGCCCTTCCGTGAAAGCCCCAATGGGCTCACCCACATGTTTTCTGTTGGCAATGAATGTCCAACAGAAAACCAGCATAACATTACGACCTGACGAGAGATGCTGAAAACAAAAGGAGCTACAAAGACAAAGACAAAGTGTGGCGCACAATGTTTTTCTGAGGTGGTGGAGCAGAGTGCGCGGACATAAAGTACAATGATGAGAAGAGTGAGCTGCACTTGGCTGAACAGAGCCTGCTCGGCATCATCCAACCAACTGTCCACGGTGATGCCCGACATGTCATCATCTTCACTGTGAACAACTAGTTCAGTTCTACAACCCAACGTACTCCACCATCCGTCACCCAGGAATCTGACTGAAAACTCTTTCTTGTCAAACTCAGACAGGCTCCTCCCTCTTCCACTTGTTGATCCTTGTCTGTTTCAGGGGCGTCACCTGACAGACAGAGCGGCAGTGACAGAGTAAACAGTGAGTGACTGTGAATTTTCTGTCCTTTGTCGACAAACGTCGCTCTCCGCCATATTCCTTATGGCTCTCTCTCTCCCTCTCTTCCTCTCTCTCTCTCTCTCTCTCTCTCTCTCTCATTAATATGCATTACCACGCTTCAGTTGGCACGCAATCCCACTGCACATCATTTAAAGTATTGCCCGGATAGCTGCAAGATAATAAGGCTGGCTGAGGCATCTGTAGGTAAAATATGCTGTGGTGCATAAAATGTCAGATACTTCTGCTCTGTTGCTGCTCAGCATGGCACTGACACAATGTTCTCAAATGAGCTCTCACAGTCGAGTTCAGCTGCATGGTTTGCCAGTGTAAACAGAACTCTCCATTCTATTCCATTCTCCTCTAACAACTTGACTTCATTCTGCAGTCATCATTTTTATCATATGTTAAGGTGACACTGAGTTGTAGTTTGATGTGCGCTACCTGACCGTGCAGATCTAACACAGGACAGTGTACAGTAGCCGGTGTGAGGATACATGAGCAGAGGTCATTAGAGAAGCAGTTTTTAGTTGAAGCCCTCTCACCCCCCCCCCCATCAGCTCTAATGATGAGCCCTTGAGATAAAAATGTGAGTCTCAACCAGAGCTGCTGCTTTTGTTTTGTGTCGCTTCTTGAGCAAAAACCCACACAGAGGGTTCGAGTTAAAAGCACATTTCTACTCTGCAGGATTAGGAGGAGGATTACAAACAAGAGGGTGGGAGTGGGAAGAGCAAGGATGTTAAATAACCACACCTCCACACTCACACCACACACATTGTAGTGGATGATGCAGTGGGCTCAGCTGTGTGAATAGACAGTGGAGCCCTGTCTCCAACAGCAGCATTCAGCTCACAGCTGCAGTTTAAAACACACACACGCACACGCACACACACACACACACACACACACACACACAAACAAGCACACATGAATATGCAATGACTGGTATTTCTAGGGTTTAATTATAGAGGTCAGGGTTATGGGGATAGGCTGAGGTTGGGCATTTCAGTTGAGGAGTGTACTGAGAACTTTTAGTGGACTTAAGGAAACATCAAAGAGCTCGTTTTAACTGCATTGATGTTTTTATGAGCATGACATTTGGATTTATGAATATCTTCATTCTCATGTAAGAAATAACCCAGTATATTGATTCAAATACAGATGATCAATGTTCAAACCAATTTTTCATTATCTGAATGTACTCATTTGAAGGTTCAGAACTCTGGAGTGATGTCACATGACTGCCTCCACACGAAAAGAGTCTGTTAAAAGTGCCATAACACTGACTTCACTTGTGGTTGTCCACTCAAGTGACAGAGTGGCTGCTCCTCCTTTTTACAAACTATCTTTGACAAGTACTGACAACCGCCACATTTAATTAGTGACAGCTGATATGAAGGACCCCCGGCGACATTTGTAATTCTAATTGGTGCTCATTCATCCAATCACTCACTGCTGTGCCGCGCACACGTTCATTTACAGTGGTTAATGGAAGATGCTACATTCGAGAGTTTTGTGCGGAGGCAGTATAAAGAGTTCCACGATTTACTCGTTCTTGCGGTCCAGGATCTTTTATAATCAGGCTTCTTTTGAGCCTGATTGGTTAGAGACATTAAATAATACCTCGCCATAGGTTTGGTTCCAACCCCGCCCTTTGCAACATACCTTTCCCGCTTTCGTTGCGCCAATCCAAAATGGAAAAAGCTCAAAAACAGTAAACTAATGTTGCTACCTGAATTTTATAGATCAAATGATTCACACACTAGTTCTTAAGTGGATGTCACATTTTGCGCCTGGTTATTTTAAGTAGTAGAGCTCGTGGTCAGAGCCAGAATTTGTACTCTGGAAGATCAACTGTGAAACACCTCCGGGATGGTGCAACATTTCTGAATACCTTTTTAAGCGCCACATTAAATATGCTTTCTATTGTGCCTCCCAGTGCAGAGAGAGAGAGAGAGGGAGAGAGAGAGAGAGAGAGAGAGAGAGAGAGAGAGAGAGAGAGAGAGAGAGAGAGAGAGAGAGCACACTTCAACAGGGCTCACTTTGTGTTGCCTAAGCTTGGCTCAGTCACAAGACAGAGGAGACACACAGAGGCGACGACTGTGCACTGCAGATAACATGCTTACTCTTCATCTTATGTGACTTCATTCTGGATATGCTATAGTGCGCGCAGAGAAAAACAGGCGCGAAATACTCACACACACTCCTTAATGTGTGCGAACAAAGAAAAGCACCTGCTGTGTGTGTGTGTGTGTGTGTGTGTGTATGTGTGCGTGTGTGCGGTGGATAATGTCAAGCTGGTGTGCTACATATCGGGTATTTCAGCGTCACTGCTCGAAATTCTGCTCAGACGTGGCACGGTGCAGGGCAGAGTGCTGCGTGTACAGCATTCATCCCTTATGTCTGCTTCACTGAATGTGTACTTTGGCCTTATCAACACCACCTGGTCATATATTCCATTCACTGTTTGCCAGCCCATTGTCTCAGAATGAGCATTTTATTGCTCTTGAGATCAAATGTTTGCAAAGCTATAGGGAACTCCAGCTGCTAATCGCTCCGTTCTGCCTGTTGTTCCTTTTGTTTTTCCTCCAAATTCAATTTAGCGTGTTGGGAAAGATTCAACAACGCCAACAGTCCACATGGGGTAATAAGAATACCACTAAGTGCCTTGCATGGTCATTTTGTTCATTGGAGCATGAATAAACGACGACAGAGCTTGAACGCACGAGATAAATGCAGATTTACATGAAGTGAATGGAATTACTGGGATGTGTGAAGCTGGTGACCACGTGGATTTCAGGGTGAGACATTTGAACAGCACCAACTTATAAAGCTGATCACGCATGAAACATGTTATGATCGACGGCTACGTCACGCAGTTGTCTTTGTGGGCTTTTGTGACGGCGCACTATGGAAACAGGATTTGACCTTGAAGTAAACAAAGTCAACATTGTTGGGAGTGTTTTCTTCGGCTGTCGACTTCTCTTTCTTTGAATCGTGAAGCTACAAAGGAATCATATTTGATCTGGTGCTTAAACAGCTCTACTTCACTGCTCTGTGTGTATGAAACATTCTATTTTTCTACGAAAGGTAAACAGAAGAACGGGGGTACTCACAGCTTACAGGGTATAAAACAGCAACCTGTAGAGTTTATTCGGATTGTCTGTGTATGTAACAGACAAATACCACTTAGATATTCAGGATATTTAAGCCGTAACACTGTTGTTGTAAACAGAGTGGCGCCACACGTCGATGTTTTGGTTCTATCAACCTCGCTTGGTCTCAGCTGCCAATCAATGAAGTCTTCCGCGTATGGACTTTGCACAACAATGGATGAGAAGCGAGTGAACCACAGCAGGTGTGGACGAGAGGAGGACTGTAGAGGCTCCCAACTCACCCTGGTGGTAAAAAGGTGTTACAGCAGGGTGGCCAGACCAGCACTTTTTGTTGTTGTTGACGCTGACGTGATGTCTAGACTTTTCTTTCTAAATAGCATGATACTATCTGAACTCATTTTTGCACATTCAAGGTAAAACAACTCCGTAAACGCCCTCTGAGGTATCGCAACAAACTCCTGATGATGATGATGATGATGATGATGATGATGATGATGAGCTGTAGAGACCCACGGGCTGGATATCATACACTAGAATGTACACTAGTAGTATTATTCTGGGTCTGTGGACGCCATGCTCCCTGCCTCCATGCTCCAATGCAATCTTGAGCTGTTCCAACATTGTCTCTAAGCTATTGACTGTTCCTCCAGGCCTGTTTTATTTTCCTCATTGTCTCTCTAATGCCTCTGAAGTTACCGTAGCTTTTAAGCCCACTGAACTTACCCGTCTCCATTTATAGACGGAGGGTTTGACTGTAGACTAATAAATATTTCAACTCTCTGAGACTGTTTTGTTCCCATGTACAGTTTTATGCATCCAGCACCATGAGACCTGTGAGATTTTTTTTTCTCCGGGCATCCACCTTTGCAGAATTTTCCTGTGACTAATAAACAGAAAATAGTTGAGGCTATCTTTTGATGCAAATCGAACTCACTCCTACACTCTTGTTTTATCGATCGGACTCCCTGTTTACCAGCTCGTGACTCCAGTTAGCTGCTGTTATTATTGTCAGTAGCTTCAGGGCTCACTTACTGTTGAATCGTTCAGTGATGTTTGCGAAGAGGTAAAATAATAAAGGAACAAAAAATGAAGCAACAAAATGAATGAATTAGTAAATGAAAACTGATCTCACCATGTGGAGAGCAGGCGTCTTGCACTTCAGTGCAAGTTACATTCAAGACTTGATGAAATCATTCGTAAGAACTGAAGATACATTTTACAATGACAGGTAATAAATACATCATTGAGGAACAAATTGGAAATCGTGGCAAATCTAGCTTATTACCTGTTCTGTAACAATGATGATCTTAATATGTGGTCTGTCAGAACAAAAGAGATTGAATAGATCTCAACAAAAACTCATTAGTTATACATCTACTTTCTACAAAATAAGAAGTTTAAACTTATTCTAGTAAGTTTTTTGTATATATCAAATATATCATAAATATATCTTAAAACTTGCACAAGGTAAAAAACAAAACAAAAAAAACATTGGGGATAATTCTAGATTTGGAATATTTTGTATTTGCCACACAAACTCAGACATTTACATTTTTCCAGAGCAAGACTTGCTGTGTGGTTTCCAAATGAAAACGCTGACACCACGAAAGTATGCAGCAGAAAACCTTTTCTAATGTCCTATCCACAGTCTGTTGTTTCTCTGTCATCATAGTCTCTTGACCCACGTCACCTTCCTTAACATCAGACTTCAATGGTTTGTGTAACCATCTGTTCCATTTTCTGCCCCAGCAAATAAACTCTCCTCTCCTCTGATTCCTCCTTCCCCGGATCATTCATCATCTCCTTTCCTATTCCTTGCTCTGGCCCTTTCCATCCCCCTCCCTCTCTTGCCCTTCCTGTCTTTTCCATCGCTGCTGTTTTATTTGGCTCCTCTCGCCATCTCCAGACAACCCTATCTCTTCCTAAGCTCGTTCCAGCCTGTCGTCTATCCTCTTAACATTCAGGACGGAGAGCACTAAGTTACCGATCCGGATTGTTCGCTGCACCCGATCCACATTTAGATAACAACAGATAATATGTCCAAGCTTTAATGTTCTGGCTTTATCAGTAAAGCACCAGCATGGCCTTGTTACTGCTTTTAGCATCATTGGGGTCTTCTTTACACTGTTTGCTGTTCAGCTGAAGTAATACTCTCATAGTTCTCAGCTTTTCTGTGTCACAATGAACCATTTAATCATATGGGATTAGTGGACACAGCAACCCCCCCCCCCACCCCACTGAAAAAGGCTCAATAAAACCAATTCTAAATCAGATCTTAAGGATAATTAGTGTAAATGTATTCCTACCATAAAATAAATCATTTCTTTCTAAAGAGGATGGTGGGCTGTTGAATTGTTTCAGTTTTAATCTGCTCACACTATCATCCATGAAATTACCATTCATACTGTCAACAAGGAATGCAGTTCTGTCTCACTCAGAAACCTGTCAATGGTCAGTGGACCTGTCACTCAAAATCATGACCATGTGCTCCCATGCTATTGCCAAAATATTCTAATACTAACTTTTTCTCTTCAGTTATTTGCCCAATGCTGAAGAAATATTTATTTGGACTCCCGGTGTGAGAATCACCGCTCTAGTACACTGGGCGGGTGCTAGTGGTTTTTCAGACTTGGTTGTTTTTCTAACTTCAATCTAAATGTTTTTGACGTGACGGCAACATAACGAGGCAAACCACCACAGCCCTGCCAGCTGGACTGATGAGAGACCTTTTGCTGCAATTGCACATTTAATCAAGGATCTTTAATTTACTTCCAAAAATAGCTCAAGAGCTATTGGATTACCATTATCGCTTCTTGCCCTCAAAGAGTATTTTTTCTTAAGGTGTATAAATGCACCCTGTGCTGCTTTTCAGCACATTGAATTTACTTCAGCCTCAGGAACGCTGACTTTGGCAATGCTTCAGTGGATTGTCTGATGGAAACACTGTGTGTGTGTGTGTGTGTGTGTGTGTGTGTGTGTGTGTGTGAGTGATAACAGATAACATGAACATATTATACCCATTTTATGTTTCCTTCTATGCACATGTGCCTCCTGCTGCGAGGACAATTGGTACAAAATGCAAATGAGCTACTGAGACTAAAGAAACAACTGTTCTACGATAACTGCCTGAAGAGGAATTAGTCAAATGATATTTTTTCCCACATATTTTTTGTACAGTCGACTTTAATTCATTCTACTGTTGAAATGAAAAACATGTGCTATGAAAGCAAAAGGATGTTCTTTCATTCCCGTGTTAAAAACATGGCGAAAATTTACCTTGAAGCTGCTCAAAAGGAAGAAAGTAACTCTACTGCTCACGTCTGAGGTGGAATACTTGCATGGGTGGTGTTTCTCAAAAGCTTAGCTCCACAAATCTGCACTAATAGAGTGCTGCTGTCCCCTGATTCAGGATTTATGACGGGAAAAAAAAATCTCACTTACATGCAAATTAGCAAACAGCATCATCTGGCCCTCATGGCTGGTGACTGGGAAATGAGCACTGCCAAGACATACTTATGAATCCATACAGCAGGGAAGGACCGGCCCTTGTCTCGATGGAATACCAAAAGGTCATGCAGAGCATCAATTCACCTTCACGTGTGCATGAGCATGTGCTGTGTGAGTGTTGTATGCATTTTTGATGATGTGTGCTTGTGTCTGAGTGTGTACATATAGATTGCCTTCCTATGTAAAGGTATAGATACTCACCAGCAGTCAACCTAAGGTTTCTTTTTTTTTATTCTGTAAGAGTTACACTCATTTAATATCATGAAATACCGACATGTTTACAGTGCAGAGTCAAATGACAACCACTATAAAACTGAATGTGTTGCAGGCAGTAAACCTGCACCTGAATCCTCTCGGCTTTATGCAGATTCACTGAGAGTTGTGCTCTCACTGTGTCGGCGGTGCAGCTGTTTTCAACTAAAACGCTTACAGATTTAAAAAAACAAAATAGAACACAGACTGCTCGGCATTCAGCGACACACACACACACACACACACACACACACACACACGTCAGCAAGCTTAAACACCAGTTTTCTGGAACTACTATCCAGATATTGTCATGGGAGCTACAAACAAAGTTCTAAAAGAACAAATGCGACGAGAGCTAGCTGTGGTTCCTTGAGTATAATATTAAAGTCAGTGTTGAGTTAACAATGTCTTTCTGGAGCCTCAAAATGGCTAAGATAAGCGATAAGAGCAGGTTTCATGTGGCGTGTGTTGCTTTTTTCTATCTGCCACAATCATTTAATTCATTTTCATTCTGTTGCTACCTCTGCATACAGTCGTTTAAAGGTCTAGTCTGTGAGATTTAGTTGAAATCAAGTCCATTTATTTTGGCAGACAATTTTTTAAAAATGTGATCACTTTTTAAACTGTATGAATATGAGACGCTGTGATGGCGCCACAGATTTGACCAATTTAATTGTGGTAAAGTTCTACAGATTCAACCTTTTAATAAGGTGATGGAACAAATTCAAAAAATTCTCTCTTCACCTTCTTCCTCTTCCTATCTGTTCGCCCCTCATCATCTCCACACAATCTCACCCTGTTGGATCAGTGGGCCTGTTATGGATTATGTTGTACTGTGGATTATGGGATTAACGCATGCACACACGCTCACTATCAGGCAGTGACCACTGTGCACGACCAGGAGGAGCACACTGAAGCTCAGTGGCACCATACGGGGAAATAAGGATGTCGAGGATCATAAACCAGCAGCCGCTGTTTTCACTGTTGCAACGCACACGTCACAGTGTGACAGTGTGACATCATATTGAGCCGCAGCATCAGACACAGTGGGGAAACGCTCAGGGTCGGGATTTTTTGAGTCCAAACCACATGTGGTCGATATTTTGTTATGAGGACAACAACTGACGCGTGATAAATGGGATAAAGCCACCCACTTCATTCAGTGATTCATATCATGAGCGACTTCTCAGTCAGTTCTGCTGAGTCAGTGTTTTTGTCCGACAGCGCCATTGTCTCCGCTGACCAGTAGGATGACTGGCCGGGTTATTGTGTCACGATGCAGAGCGTGTCATCTTTCTGCTGACCATTTGTTTTAGGCTTTAAATCGCAAATGCTTCGCATTAGCTCCGACCAAAAGGAACTCAGTGGTTCGATTTTCACTGACAGATAAAGGGACAGTGTGTGACATTTAGGTGAAATGTCGGCGTTTCTAGTGGCAGACGTTACAGGTGAAATCGCGAGACCCGTGTTTTAATGACTGGTGAAGTATAAAAGAAAGAAACTTTAAATGACATTAAAGTGTCATGATGACGGCCACTTCAGTCCTACCACTCCTCTGGCAAACAGCAATTATGTGACGTAACTCTGGTATTTAATGTATCATTGTTTGTTTTTGATACTGATACTAAACTGAGAGTGTAACACTCATTTTTACCTCTGTGCAGTTTCAAACAAGAAAGTATTGCGAAGAAACACTTAGTCTGGAGACTTCAGTTCCCTATAGATGAGCAATGTAAATGTCCCCCAACCACTAACACACACACACACACACACACACACACACACACACGCAGTCACTTGTTGTCTCTCTCTGAGCACCCTGTGATCCACAAAACATTAAAACAGCCCAGTTCCACTTGTGTTGACAGCTCCCTAACTTGCACGCACGCATGCACGCACGTACACACACACACACGCACACACACACACACACTCACAGCAATTAGTGTAGCTACTTGACACTGGGACTTGGGGAGTCCCTGCCAATCTTTGCATGCAGAACTGTATGTTATGTATATATTCATACGTACTCACTTGTTTAGATATATCAGTTCAAATTTGGATGTATATGTTTTAAAGAGGTAAATTCATATTTTACAACTTTAAAATAAAGACTTTTACAGAGTATTATTGGCAATTGAAACAACGGAAGAGAAATATTTAGCAAATTTAGCAGTGGCTGGCATCAAGTCTTGTCATCTGTTTTTATGGTGCATAAAACTCAATGTGACCACAGTTTACACTTGTTAGTAGTTCAAATAAATGAGACTCTCAAGTTGGATTATTCTTTGGGGCCAAGACAAGCTCACTGAATTCATGTCATTCAGTTTGAAATAGATGGCATGGTTTCTGTTTCATCGCTGCCAATGGATTCTGGCTCCTGAAGCCCCGTAACTGTAGCATCTGAAATCTGTACGTGGGCTGTTGTTTTTCTGGTGGCAAAGATGAATCAGATGGCAGAATGTGGCAGCAAGAATTTGATGATGATGACTTGTTTCATGCAAGGAAAAAACAAGATGGACGCACTCACAATAATTCAATTCATCAATAATTCTGCCGACGTTTATTTTCTTAGGAAATCTCATTCCCTGTTAGCTTTTGAGGATGTTACCATGAGGCCTGGCATGAGCTCACGGTGTGTCTGGCAACATCTCAAGTTGAACAGAAGTCAACGGCAAAATCTTTAGTGGAGAAGGTGCTAAACAATTCTCCACACAGCACAAAAGGCAGGTCCGCAGTTTATACTTCAAGTAAAGTTATTTACATTTCTACTGTCGAAAAGCAACAAACAATGAACATACTGATGTTTGTATTATTGCGTAGTCTCCGGAATACACTAATAGCTTTCATTCCCCCTAAAAGACACCTGTTGTCACCAAATCAACCACACTGTGCTTTAATCAAATTATGCTCACGATCACCACAGAGAAGCCAATTTCAAACAGTTTATTTAAAATCAACAACTACAGACAAATACTACACCTATGTCTGCCAACACAGTTGGAATAACTCTGCCATATCCATATAAAACTGTATTAGTCATTTTATCCACACGCAGCCACCCAAAGCCAGGATATCAAAATGATGGGATGTACGTATATGCATTTTGTCCCACTCATTGTTCATTTTAACCCATTAATTCAGCCTCTCATCTATGAGCACAGTGTTTGATCAGGGGCCATTCATGCTGCTCTCTCTCCCACAGTGCCAGCTTTTCACAGCACTGGCACTGTGGTTAGGTCTAAAATGGAAATGAGCTCTGGAGTGTTCACAGTGAGTGTTTGATGAGACCTTTCTGTTCGCTCGCACACCGGCATCCAGATTTAAACAGTGTTACATTATCCTCGGAAAATGGAAGCACTTCCAGGTATAAAATCTGCTCTTTTAAAGAGATTTAAAATAGAACATTTCTACCCCGAAGCAGGGTTAACCCTTAGGAGAAACAAAGCGACAGAATGAAGACTATCCTTGAAATAAGCTGCTGAGAGCCTGTTCTGCCCTCCTGCCACAGTGATAAGTCATGATTCTGTTTGCTGACAGCTCCCTCTAGTGGCCGGATACAGTGAGTGTCAAGTACTAACCGAGTTGTAGTGATGTCTCGGTGTGGTAATATCCATCCGGCTGCTTCTTCTTCAGCATGGAGCAAAGATCTACCCGCTCAACCGACTGAGCTCCAAAAAACCTGCGATGATGAAAATAAGATATACAACATCAGAAAGACATGACTGGTGATACAATGAACTTATTTGTTAAATGTGCTGGTCAGGAGCAGAGGCAGATTTGTAAACAGCTGTTTGTTCCTGATTACTACACTGACCCACACTCTGTTAGCTCTGTCTGGTCAGCTGGGTGTTGTCATGCATTTCTAATTTCATCCATGTTCTACACATGTAGACATGAGGATCTGCCGCAGCGAAACGGAGAAACGTGATTTAAGTGACTTTGAACACGGGATGGTTGTTGGCGCCAGACAAGCGTGTCTGAGTATTTCAGATTTTCACACAGAGCCATATCCAGGGTTTACGGTCTGGAAATGTCTTATCGGTGCTACAGAAGGAGGAGAATAGCGCCACTGGTTCAAGATGATAGAAATGCGACGGTAACTCAATTTCTTTAGCACACTGTTGAAACTACACCACGAAGAATCAAGGCAGCTCAGAGTACCTAAAAAAAAAGTGGTCATTGAAAGTGTGCATTCATTACATTGACTGAAATGTTGCACTTACTTCTTTATAGACAATGTGGAGGAAGAACATAAGATCAAAATTATGCAAGTTTACTGAGTTAGTACACTTGAGTGAGGTTGCATGAGAAGCAAAGCACCTACTTGTTTGTATAGCTGGAGTAAAGGGCTGGATCCACACGTTTTATACCCTAAGAGACAAAGGGAAATGCAGTTGAAGTCTTGCTTAGCACACATCCTGAGGGGCCTGCACTGGGAGCAACCGGGCAGGACGCCGCTTGGTGTCAGAAAAAGACAGATGTTGTCTTTTCCCTCCTGACCGCAAGTCTCTTCGTATCGTTCCGCCCTCTCCACCCTTCACCCCCTCCATTAGAGCTTGACATGATAGAACATGGAACTTACATACACTCAAATTGTGTTTAAAATACCACTGTGAGTTATTCCCATTTGTAGCTCTGGCTGGAACAACAATCTGGTGTTTAACGACTGGGTGACATGTTAAATGGTCACTGAGAGGAGTGGGGAATAAAAATGGTGGCTGGGGACAGAGGTGCAGCACAGCAGCTGCTGGCTATTTCTCTCCAGTTAGTGTGTCAAGAAAAAGTAAGCTGATGTGGGACTGTGGGAAAGAAAGTATGTTGATAAACAGTGTTCTGGCAAAGAATGAATGAATAGTGAAGCTATTCTGATATCATTCAAACCAAAATGTGCATTCGCTGCTGGAATATTATATGTAAAGATAGGATTAATGATGAGACTGGATATGTGAGGAAATTAGAGCACAGCCACTGAGGACTGATCGATTTGTTTTAAGTAAAGAATTTCCGATACCGATTTATTACCGGTTATTCATATATATGTAATGATGATATTCAGTAATAGTTTCTTAGTATTATCACAAAGCAATAACGAAAAGGAAATTAAATGTTTAGTTAAGAGAACACAAATAAACAAAACTAACTAACTTTTATATTTTAAAAGAAATCTCAATTTAAATTTTTTTATTATCTTTTCTGCATTTCTGCACCTGTGTAGTCATACAACAGATCATTTTGAAACCCTTACGACAAATAAATCGCAAACAAATAAATCCACATTTTCACTTTAACCATAAACACACATAACCAAATTAATACAGGAATTAAGATTCTAATTTCTACATGATATAAATAACTTTAATACTTGCATTCAAAGTCACAGAAAAAGGTGTGCATGTGTTTGTGTGTGTGTGAGATTGCTGCTGCACCTGTTCTTACCTGAGATCGTACTTTTGATGCTCTGGACAGCTTCATAATGGTGAGATGGGGTTCAAACCCACGGCCGGCTCCTTGCAGGAGACCCTGTTCTTCAAATCGACTCCGTAACAACACTGCAAACAAACACGGCTATTAATCATTTATGACTGGAGTCAAAGAGGAAAGCCACGCCTCCAAGGCAAAGTGTGAGCATTAAGAAAAGAGGGAGATAATATCGAGTAGTTTCAAACCCACCACATGTGTATAACTACGTATGCTCTCAATCCATTTCTACTCTCTCCAAATCAACTATTTCAATTTGCTTTATGGACACTTCTTTTTCCATGTGTAACGGAGACGCAGATAATTTGACGCAGATGCCCGAGAATGTGCGTCAGAGGGCAGGAAAAAAAGCTTTTCGCTGGAGTATCGTTTGACCCTGCAGACAAAGAGTGACACACAAAACGGGGACAGGAGAGCACAGCAGAGCGCCCAAGGACAGGCACGCATGGAGGGAGACGCACACACCAGGAGGTTCAGAGGGAAACAAAGAGGTATTTTTAGTAGGGGAGCCCAACAGGGAGGGAAGGGTTAGAAGATAATCAATAACGATGACAGAGAGGAGAGGAACAGAAAGTCGGACTCCGGGCCACATTCCTCTTCCAGCAACAACAACAACAACACAGATAGGTGGATTTACTGTTGGCGACTTTGAAAACAAGGCTCTTAATAAAAGAATGAACCATCCTTGAGTAATTATTCTTGTTTACTTTCATCATTAGTTTACATCTGTGATACATGTATAGACAGATTTTACTGTCTAAACACCAGAAGCTTAGTGACCATTTGTAATGAGGCTACTAAGATCTGCTTTAGAGTCAACGGCCAAGACGACACTTCATATTCTTGCTGCTGTATTCTTTAGTTCTATTCTGTTTGTTGATTTTCAATCCAATCATTGTCCCTGACCTGTTGTATCCAATCAGCAATTTGAGCTTTTACTCTAAAGCCCAAACACTTCCATACTTCACTCAATGCACTAAAGCCCGAATTTGCGTCAAGATTAAATGAGCACAAACGGTTTCTAAAAGTATCTTACACTTCAGGTTCACTCTTGCACATACGAAATCACTCCTAGGTGAGGTTTGATTGTGCCTGACTGGGCAAAATTACAGAGGGCCCACCTCCTATGCGTGTTGAGGGGGGCACAGGGGATTTGATGGTGGAATTGAAATGAAATCACACCCACCTCCACGACAAACCTCTCTGACAATCAAGTAATCACAGCGACTTAACGCGATGATTACAGATGGGACATTTCTGTGTAGCATTTTCAAGACGACATTTCAAGGAGAGAGACGGGATGGGATAAAATGCTGATTACGGACGTTTCCACAAAGAATCTTGTAGCTGCATGTCTCTAAAAGATTAACTTGTCGCATTTCCGGTGTTTCATTAAGCAGAGATGAAATGCATTTTGGGATTTGCCTCAGCTTGCCCTCTGCTAATATGCCAAATGTGGTATTTACTTGGATATGGACAGTTAATACAGTGGATGGGCAGCAAGGATATTTGCACAGTAGCACCATCCAGTCAAGCCACTCCAATATGTATGTTCACACAATTTTATCTTTATACTCTTATAAAGTGTTTTTATATTACACAACAGTAACTTTACCTTGAGGATAATATGAATAACATAGTCGTGTATCTGTGGCTCCAGTATGCGTTTATCCCCTCTTAGACATCACTGCACATTTCTTATCTATCTGATGGTAAAGAAGCGAGAGGGACAGTATTAAGTAAATGGAAGCTCATTTGCACTATCTGTGTGTGTGTGTGTGTGTGTGTGTGTGTGTGTGGGTGTCACAAGAGTAACAAAAGCGAGAATCCTCTTAGAAATGTTGGCTTAATGTTGCTGCCAACATGAAGATATGCAGGTATTCACACACCCCGCCAAGTATGACGTAAAAGGGCAAATTTAAGAAGAGACTCACGCACACATGCGCACACACACACACACACACACACACACAATGTACACATGCACTTGGACAAATGACAAAAAAAGAAGAGCGTGACAAAGAAAAAACAAGACAAAATCTCCCAATTCTACCTACCCTGCTACAAGAAATGGGGTTTACATACACTGCAAAGCCAAAGAGTGTGAACTGAGTGCAGGAGGAAGACTAAAACCTATATACAGCTGCACATGGTGTTTTATTTTTGACTTAGATCTCAAACTGGCCACAGTAAAGTCTCATTTTCAAACCATCAGCTCCTTAACTTGATCTCCAGGTATCAATGGACTTTGAACAGGAGAGAATGAACGAGTTCACCCAACAATTTGAAGGTGTCATATCTTTGACCTCTAATGGCAAAGCCCACATAACAGCTTAGCATCTGTACTGTTTGTCCACAAGAAGGATGCTGAGCCAAACAGCTGTGAGTCTCCTCAGCGGACCTATAATGTACGGTCTTCCATCACGAAAACATGGCACCACATATTGAACAAATGATTTGAATATTTGGAGATTAAACATCAATGTGACAGATTTACCAAGGCAGAGGAAGCATGAAGTTAAATTCATTTGTCACTGACCTGCCAGGCTGTCCAGTGTGTGTCTGTGCTGTCCTGGGGCCAGCCCAACAAACACCACCTCCTTCCTGAAGTGACCGATGCCAGAGAAGGGCAGCACCAAACCCCGCCCACCCAGCAGCTCAGCCAATGACGGCTCAACCTGGGCCAGCACGGTCGCCGCTCTGAGAGGAAATAAACACATAAATATACACAGCACACAGACACACAGACACACACACACACACACACAATTCACAACCTAATCCTCTCTCTCCCTCGCACAGATTACATAAGAGAATCTAGTGATTACTATTGACAGTCTTTTACATGGTATAGATTTAGCCTCTGTCATCCAACAAATAAAACACAATAATGGCCCCGTTATTTACAACACGCCATTAGGAAAAATAAGTGCATTCATTGAAATGTGACTTTTACTGCACTGTTTCTGCGCATCAGCTGTAATTTATGTTCATTTAACTTTGCTTGACACAGAAATTGAAACTATTATTCCACAAAGCCATCAATGGTTTTTAGTGATGTGTGTGTTAAAAAGGCAATTTCTCCTACATTGAGTAAAAACAATGTGATAGTTTTTCTTTTCTTCAAGGGGAATGACATGTGCAGAGTGAATATCATTCAGAAGAGGGTGCTTATAAAGGGACATTGCAAATTGTTTGACATGGATTGTATGCCAGGTGTTAATTTGGATGTTTGTGACTGGAATATAATGTTTCTGTAGCCTCTGGGATAGTCCCTCTTCACTCAATCTTTATTTTCATTTCAGGCTGATTGAATTCATCTAAACCTGACCCATCCATCGGTTTTCCTGGAACCGCTGAGAGGAAGAGATAAAAAAAAAAGAAATAGCATCTACTGTAAGCAGCACACTCTAAAACTCAGCCTCCCTGCGTTGAAGCTCCAAATTTAGAATGCAGATATACTTCTACTTTAAGTCTTATTTTAGCCAGCAGATTTGTAATGGGGCAATAAAATACAGCATTACCCAGGCAGAGGCAAATAAAAAACTTATATCAATACATTACTTTACATTACATTACTTTGTGATTTGGTTTTATGGTACCAGTATTGCAGTTTCTTAGTCCATGATGTGCTTTATGAGCTGTACTCTGTGACTGGTCACCATTTACATGCCAAGGACTAATTGTCATTTAAATAATGACACTTGTTAATGTCACAATTTGTGGATTTAAGTGTGTCCCAGGATGGGATAGTACTGGAACAAGATACGATACTATAGCTGTGTATATGTCACGCTGAAAGGTCAGTGGTGAAGTTTGTAACCGTCCAACCTTCTTTCATTTTGAAATGTCAGTTGGATGTGTGTGTTTGTTGTGGTGTGCATTCACTCACAAGTCTATTTGCTCCTGATTGGCCAGATGGGTGACTAACAGCGTGATGTGCAGAGTTGGGATGGGGATCATGGCTTTGGCTAATAGGGGCTCCTGCTGAAGCACTGCCTCCTGGAGCTCAGCCACAGCTGAGCTTATCTGTCATTAAAAACAGTTACTGTCAGTCAAACACATTTCATATGAGGTGGATGCCGTCACATAAAGCAGCTGCTTGTCCTCAGTCCATTTCCACATTTCCTTCCATCAGCCAATGAGGAGATAGTAGGTTCAGTTTCAGGGTGAAACAGCATCTGAGATACGGAACATCCCTTTACAGCGTGATCCCATCATCAAACCCTTAAAGAATCGATCACTATATTGTCTCAGGAAAACGACAGGAAATGAATGGATTATACAGATGGTAAAAATGAAGGAAATTCACATTAAAGTGTTTTCCCTGTTTTTAAGTTTAGACAATTCAGAAATGCAATGTTTTAACAGTAAATGTTAAAATAGGTCTAGTGATTTAGCATGTAAAAGACACAGTTCTTCCTAACCTCAGTGTTTGTAATGGGGACAGAGACAAAGTAGTTTGGTCGTAGGTTCTCTTTCTTCTTCTTCTTGTCTCCATCCTCCTCGCTGTCCACCCGTCCTCCACTGTCTCCTCTCTTCCTCTTCCTCTTCCTCTGGGTTGACTCTGGGTTGGGGACTACAGAGGATGGCCATTAATCGGAGATAAATGTAGTCAGGTAGCAGCACAAGTTCAATAGACCTTATAATGGTTGGAAAAATCTGTGGAATATTATTAAATTGAAAAATAATATCAATGAAAAACATACATCCTAGCTCCTTCCATGTGGAGGCGCTGGTCAAAGCAAACGGGAGCTCAGACATAAGGTTCTCAAAGGTCTGGACTGACTTGAGCTTACTCTTCATCAGTTTCTTCTTCTCCCTCCTCATCTTCCTTTTTGTATTCTTCTTGGCTGATTCTGCAGAAAATGCTAAGAAACAAAGAATGAGTCTATCTTTTCATCTAGCGATCTCTATTTTCTCTTTCTTCTTTTATACACACACAATTTTTTTTTAAAGTATCCAGTAGATTATTTACCTTCACCACTAGATGTCCATAAATTCCTCTGTATCTTTAATGGGTAATTACAATAACATGTTTGGTTGGGTTGGTTTTATGTGCTCTACTCCAAGCCATATCTCACACTATTAAAGGTAGAGTGTGTAAGATTTAGTTTTGTATGATGCAGCAATTCAACACACCCTGCTCTTCCAAAACATGTGGGAGAAACTATGGTGACCTCCAGTTGTAATTACTTTGTATTCCTCATCTGTCAAGTCAATATTTCAGCATACACAATGACTGCTCTATTGTCATTATTATTGTTTTTATTATCATCTTCATCATCATCATCATCACCTCTGGCCTGTCACCGCTACTCACCAGACACAGAGGAGGCTCCCGTGTCACTCATCCCTTGCTGGACTCTCACATGAACAACTTCTACCTGGCCATCCGAAGCCATCGGTCCCTCACCTCTCTGCTGTCCCACCACACCTCCACCCCCATCCTCCTCTTCGTCACCTCCATCCTCCGAGCCAATCGCAGCGGCCTCTTTGCCACAGGTGACAGGCCGCATGATGGCGGGCACTGGGAGCTGACACAGACAGGGATGTGGCGGTGGGACCTTCAAACGAGAGACGAGACCTGGTCTCAATACTCAAACTTCTATGGAGTGAGGCGAGAAAGGGTGTTGTTTAGCGTTACCTTGATTCTAAGTGGTTGTGCAGATGTTCTGAACACACTGACTTGTTGGCAGTGTTTGGTGTGGACGTGGTGCAACCTCTGCACTGACACTGTGCTCTCCGCGAAGATCCTCCGGACACTTTGGAAACACGTCCACCTGAAGCCGAGGAGCATGGCACGCAAACTTTAGCTTACGGGTGAAAATGGTGTTAGCGGCCGGCTGGTTGAACAGGCGAGACAGTTAAGATAGTCAGCTGTAAAGTATTATATTTGAACTCTTTCCGGGACGTTTGCAAACGATTGGCACCCGGAGGGAAAACACTCTCCCTGTCTGCAGCTAACACTTGTTGAGCTCAATCAATATGCCACACGGTCTGTGCTAGTTAGCAGGCTAGCTCTTAGCTAACGCTGCTTTGCTGCTTACAAACGCAGCGGAATACAACTTTAACACTCTACCCGTCATGGAGGTGGTGTAGAAAGGCCCTCGACGATAGTCGATCTTATGAAAATAAGTCTGGACACATGACTAAGATAACATTTAAGTGCATGTGCTAAATTGGAACTTAAGCCGGAAGCTGCTTGATGGTAAACAATGTCAACTTCCGGTGTGGTTTTTCAGCTTAAAAGGTTTGCTAATTTCATAATAAAAGCACACAGCGCTTGGGCAAGTAATTGAAATAGGTCAAACTTAAAATAGTGCTATTTTTTTCTGATAATATATTCCAACCATGCCGTTAAGCATGGTCTATAGTAACTTCAATCAATTCAAAACCTGAATTTCTTAAAGTCTTCGTCTTTTAACACGTGGCGGATATACTGACTGCTTTGATTTTAGTTCCCTCACTTGGCTGTCAAAGTCTCTGTAATTGTTCCTTTGATGAATACTTGCATTTGGTTTTGAACTCTTATTTAAATCTATTTTTTCAACTTATTATCACCCATGGGGTTCATCTCATCATAGCATATAAACTTTGAGCATGGCTATACAAATATCCTGACACTGTTATAAGTATATGTAAATGTGTTTCCATAGACTGTAGTGCTATGTGTGTGTACAAACATACATGTAATGGATATTAGGGATACATTTTCAAAGCTTTCAATAAGTTTGATTGAATTGGAAAAAACGACATCCAGTCATTACCAACAACAGACTCATGTTTTAAATTCACACATTGTAAATGCTCATGTAAATCCTTACATTCACCACTTCTTCAAAATGCACATGAAAACAAATAGTCATGTGTTGCATCATAAGTCCATGTTGTGTCTTCATTCATGTCGCCTTGATTCGAGTTATTGTTTTGGTTCTTTCATATCAAAACACAACTGTTGGCTGGTCACTTCACTCGTGGCCTCGGCAAAGGCTCATCTCTACGTCATGCAGGGATTATTCAACTATATATAGAAATTACAGATTCAGCCATGTGGTGCTATTTATATGAAACACAGTAACAACATAGCTATAGCATATGAAGGAAACAGTAGCAGTTTTACGGCGCACATCGTCTTTGGTTATTTCTACATGTGATCTAACACAGTACATTACAGCACCTTCAGAAATCAAACACCAGACATGGAAGAGAAAATTACCAATACCATATTTTCCTTAGTCTTTTTACATGTATGGCAGTGATGAATACATGCATCTTTAATTAGCTGACTAGTCCAACACTAAACACTCATTAACATCCTACGATTGGGCTTTTTAAAACATTTTTTTTACACATTTGTTGATTTCTCAGAGACAGGGGACTAATACGCATGAGTTTGCGCCATGTGGTGCTGATCCAAATGAAAAACGCGTATACAGTAAATTTAAATTTTTTGACTTTATCAGGGGACACGATGGGCCACGCTCCGCACTACACACCCAGATTTTAGACGGTGAATTATTACTTCAGATTCCCACATTAGAACGCCTAGCAAATTCAATTTAATCTCATTCATTCATACTATATGATCATACAGACATGTCACTTTGTAACTCCACATGACATTATTTTCTGAATTCTCCAACTTATTCTCTTATTCTTGTGTCAGAAAGCATAGATAATCCCAGACTATATTTCTAGAACGTTAACCAAATAGCTCCAAAAGTTAGGCCCATTCTTTTCATTCATTTCGGCGGATTGACCTCATCAACAGACATGTCATCAGACGTCTCATGATGGATGAGCTTCCGTAATTCACATTGAATCAGAGAGACTGCCTTGTCGTTCTCTTCGCACTTAAGTAACCCGCATTCCGTCTGATGGTAGAAAACGACGACCTGCCGCACAATGTTATCACGTTCAACCGGCCGCATGCGAGACAGTGCAGACTGGGGCTGAATTTGATGGTGCATTAACACCAGCAAGACCGGTTTGTCATCTGCGGGAATCAAACAAGAGGAAAAGATGCAAGACAGAGAGCAATGATGAGCTCATCAATATTTGTATCAGAGCGCAGAACAACCAACATAATGATGGGCCACAAAAATATATGACAGGGACTTTTTTCCAATTCATTGTTAATATAATTATTATTATCATCTATTTCCTACTACGCCCCCTAAACACCCAGTTATCTCTGATTTACCAGCTGCCCAGACTCTGTCGTCAGTCAACTGTTAGTGAGTATAGGAGGTGCTGACCTCTAGGGTCATACCTTACTGATGTCTTGGCCTGTATGATACAAATGTGGGACATAATAATCCCATGTTGATGCACATTAACAGGCGGCACAACTGATAATGTTTCAGCTCCCTTCCATCTAGGCTTTGGACTTTTCAAATGTACACAACTTCAAAAACAGAGCTAAATGGGGCTATTTGTTGGTTTGGTTTTCTCATTTAACAACAGCAGGTAGCAGTGTGGGGCAAAAGCAAATGTATCCTCCCAACAAATAAGCCGACTATGCCTTGTATTGCTTGTGACATTTAATGAGTTTTCTGTTGATATCTCCATAACGCATTAATACATTATGTTTTGGAAGGTATAAAGAATTTCATTTGGAAAAAATCCATGTATTTTTAAGACCATCCCTGAATGTTTGAAGGACAAAATACATAGTGCATTATAAATATGAATATGTTTTGTCCACATTATATTTGTCCATACCTGTTACACCAGTCATCGCTGAATCCACATCAGACGGAATGCGGGAAGTGACTGGACAGAAGACGATGGTGATCTGGCTCCCCTCGGGGTTTTCCACAAAACAAACCTTGTCATTGTTCTTCACTTTGTTCATCAGCTGTTCATGGGCATTAAAGGTTTGGCCGCTGACAACCATCTTGTACTTCACCGTGACTAGAGGAAGAAAAAAAACATCCTTGTCCAGCCCATGCGTCCATGTTTATGAGAATCAGGCCAATTCATATGTATATTTAATCGCTCAAATATGTTTGCACTATATAATAACTTGACTGCTAAGTGTCAAAATATACATACTGTATATCTTACCTTTAAAAGAATCCTTTGGGGTTAGGGAGTGTCCTATAAAGAGAGACGTAATTGCCTGAGCCATTAAGCCTTTAATCTCACATTAACTACATTTTTAAAACTTGAATGAATTAAAAGAATCATGGAATTAGTCTGGATGTTACTTGTAAGTTGATTGATATCAGGCGAGGTAGACTAACGATGGGGTAAAAAATGAGGAAGATCCTCAATCGCCATTAATGTTTCCTTTATCAATTTTCAGTATTCTACTGATTCTGTCTGCCAATGAAAGTTACATTTTTTTACCAACTCCAAACGCTGGCATGGTCAGTCCCTCGATGTTAACTTTAGCTTTGGCATATTCAAAGAAACTGGACGCAGTCTGCCGAATCCCAGGCTGTTCTAAAATTCAGAGACAAGGTGGAATAACCAAAAAACAAAAGCAGATCAACGAAAGGCAGGAAATGACACGTATATTATACTACAGTAAAAGAACAAGAAAACTCATGTAAATGGTAAATAAAAAAATGTCTATCATGCATGAGCATGCCAAAGGTCAATGGTGCAAATAGTGCTTTTCAACGTGTGGATTCAGTTTTTACCTATGAGAAAATATTACTGACTGTCAGAAACGAGTGTTGGGTTTGTCCACCAAAGAATAATTGGTCCATAAGTCCCAAAGACAGTAAAACAAAACAGATACTGAATTCTGACCTTTGGCGGCTTCTGGCTCCACTGGTCTGTAGAGGGCGCTTTTCATTATATCAATTTTGCAATTAAGGCACTCCTCCACCACATACACCTGCTTTTTGACCGTCCTCACAAACTCAGTGTATTCATCCATGTACTCTGGGCAGGATCGAGCGTCTGGAGGAAGAGAAACACGTGTGTTGGCATTTTGAATTCAGCAGTGACCCAGTCCATAACAAACGTGAAAGTGCTTGAAATGCTATACTCACGACTTAAGCCACCGTGCATCATCTCTGCCAGTTCTTTTAGCAGCTCTTCCGTAGCCCCCTGAGACACAAGCAAACAAAATCAATACAATACAAGAAATAACACAGATACACCATTAGCTTGTTCTTCACGTTCTGACGGACTCACCAGTTTGTGAATGGTTCCAAAGATTTTTTTTCTCAGCTGGAGGTGCTGCACTCCCGGAAACAGCTCATGCAGGTCCTCTCGAGACAGCGAGCGGAGTTCTGTGTTAGACTGAAGTCCTGTGTCTGTAGGTACATACACAGTATACAAGTGTAGGTACGGAGCTGGTGGTTCTTTAAAGTAAGTTTGTTTGTTTGTTTGTTTGTTGTCGAGGTGCCCGTGAGGCAACCAATTCACTGTGGTTGCATATGTTCCGTCCTGCTGTTGTCATCTTTTCTTACTGTAGTTGTTACCATGGTGATTTGGATGATTGGATGATGCTGTCCAGCATCGACCAGACTCACCTCAGCCCCATGACACGTGCAGCAAGCAACATGCTTTAGTGTCGTTCACGTGGCGTCAAAACTCATGGCCTGCAACATCATTGCATCGCAAGAGCTTATGATCGTCTAAAAAAGAAAAGTCTGAAGCAAACATTACCCACAAACTCTAGTGAATTGCACATGCCACTTTTATGTGTAGCCATATATTCATAATGTGTTTTACAGCACGTTTACATTTGTACATGTATGTAAATGCATGTACAATATTTGTAACTTGAATAAATAATCATCAAGTATGAAGACAGTTATTTGACAATATGTTAGGTTTGTTGGATTAAGTGAAGTTGCATGTTGTATCCGTCACCCCACCCTCACCCCTCTGAGCATGCAGAAGAACCTATGGTCGACTTCATTGTCATTAGAATTCAAAAAGATTAGGGCCTCTGTAAAAACATGGCAGCCCCTGTAGATAGGACCCCCTCCAAATGTAAGGGCTCATTTAAGGGTAATAGGGTGGAGGGGCATTTAGATGATTATAAATTCATGAAAGTGTCAGTATGTCATCGTTTTGTAATATTTTAGAAATGATAAAAACGACCAAAATCTTGCTCACTGCTCCTTTAAAACCGACCCTTTGAGAGCAACCACCATACTGATGTGGCCCTCGGTGGAAATGAGTTCGACACCCCTGGTGTAGTCTCATCGTTTCACTTTGAACATCGTTCGTAAGGCTGATTGTAAACTAATACCAGCGATTACTACTTTCACTTTAACATGTTGACACTAGATTCCTGGCCAGTGCGCATGTGCACCACAGGGACACTTACGTCTCAGGACATCCGCTGCTTCTGGAGAAATGTTGTGTACTTCCTCCAGTAAATTGACCATGACGACAGCTGGAAAACAGTCCGTGACAGAACAAAAGATTAATGACTAGTATGGATTATACATAATAGATGATTTTATTTTCGGCTTCAATCTCTCTCCCCCTCTCTCTCTCTCTCTCTCGCTCTCTTTTCTCTCTTTTCTCTCTCTCTCCCTTTTTAACTGTTCTATCATGTCTCTCCCCTCATCCCCTCTTCGGCTACATGTCTTTATCAAACATTGCCAAGTCACAAAAGGACAAAACAAGTTGAAGTGATGACGTGCGCGTGTTGACACGAGGAAAATAAACAATAAAACAAACACTCACCTTCTATATCGAGTCACACCTCAGTTGATCGGCGTCAATCGATGATCGATAACACCAACTGATGGAGTCGAGTGTCTGTCACGTAGACGGTCAGTGTTTCCAGGCGGCAGGGTGCTACTCTGAAGCAGCTCGGCAGTGAAAGTGAAAGTGGAATTGTTGAAAATGCTGCGTCATGACGTACGAACGATGCAACGAGCGATGACTGGTCACTGGAGATCTGCATTCATTCTTTGTACGACTCCAATAATTCCTAAAATAAACTATGATAGCATATACAATACTATACAATACACAATACACAACTCACACTGTGAGTTGTGTATTGTTATTGTTAATGTTGCTACAATAGCAACATTAACAATAACACAAATGATAACAATAACAATAATCAATAATAACAAAAAAGAGGATAGTACCGATCATTCTCTGTCACCTCCAGACATGTCATCATGTAAGTCATCGTGTGACATACATTTTTTAGTAAAACATCAGGGGCAGTGGATTTCACCGAAGAGAAATCCAGCAGGGGGCAGCATTACACAACTTTTAACCATCCTGTGTTCAGACTCAAGTGAGTGGACGCACTGAGGACATTTTCATTATATTAAATTGTATCATATCATATTATATAAGCTGAACATTCCTGGAAAACGGCTCACAATCATTTGATTTTGGTAAGATTGTAAAATGCATCGGTGATTCCTGTAGGCAGAGCCGACCAATAGCTACTCTCAGTCTAGTCATGTGCTGCTGTTTAAGGCCCAATGTGTAAGATCTATTGACATCTGGTGGTGAATTTTCCCGATGTCGATGTCAAGAACGAGTGGTCGTCGGCCATGTCAGCGATGCACCTCCCCTCTCAGCTCGGGCTCGAGGTGTGACATCTGGACGCTTCTGTACTTGTGCATTCACAAGGTGGTTCACTTTGATTTTAGACGAAGTTCCTTCCTCAAACAAGCGTCATTTTCCATCCGAAGCCTCGTAGATCTGCAGAACAAAGAACAGTGGAAGTTCTCCTGGGAACTCCGACGCTGACAGCGGCTGAAGATCTTTCCTCTCTTGAGTCAGACTCTCTGCCGACAGGAGGCGAGACAGCTCCCGCTGGCGCTCCTTTGTCTCCGCCATGTATGATGACGGAGCGTGAGGCGGCTTCATATAGATCTCTGAGCGTCGCTCTCTGAAAGCAACGACGTGTAAACTTTGTGAGACCGAACGTGCGCCACTTCCTCCTCTGCGGCCCAGCGTCGCTCTGGAGATGTGATTCCCGTCCCCGAACCCTGTGAAGGTTCGTCTCAGGACGAAACACAAACATCACGTAAAACGACGGATTAATGCTTAATTCACACCAAGCTCGACGGAGGTTCTTTGATATCTTCTGTCCTTTTTGAATAAATAAAAGGGGGTTACTTAATCATGCATTGGGCAGCAAAGCTTGTTCAGAAAGACTTCACACTGGTTCTTTAACAAGTAGTGGTTGATGTTATTGAAGAAGCTTGAAGGCCTCCAGTCCAACCTTCTTTGCATCAAACCAAGTCTGCAGAGAACAAATAACACAACATTCAATGCAGGTTTAAAGATGGAGACAGAACACATTTCATATTCATGACATGACGTCATCTTCAACATCCAGTAATCTGGGTCACAGGGTACATTGGGGGTACCAGTGTCAGGGCCAATGGCACTGCAGCAGGGTCCAAGTGGGATTCAAACCTTCTGCATCGAAAGGCGACCGCTCTGACCATTGAGCCACCGCCACCCTTGCATTTCCTATTAATGTAATATTCTATTATGAGGTGAAACATTGACATTTTGCCGTTACATTGATTATATAAATAAACACCCTAGAATATGAATATGTATGGTACAATATTTACATATATGGGAAAATAGATGCGTTGTTGCGATCTATAGTCAATCAATGCTTGATAGAACTGGCCAGTAAAAAAAAAAAGGCATCAAAGCCATGTACAAAATAAAAACAATTGTACATGGGATCAAAGTTTTGCATTCTACTCACAACTGAAATTACTATTTGATGAAAAAACCCAGAAGAACCAATATCCTGCAGGGCAAAGATAGTGACTGTGCAATCTGTCTTCATTTTAATCCAGGCCCTGGGATCATCCAGTAAACACAGGGTCACCGGCAGAGAACGTTTAATTTTCTACCGGATGGGGCTGAAGAGTTTGTCTCTGGTGCTCAGTTACATCCTCTGCCTGCTCCATCACCTCTCGCGTGTGGTTTAGACCCTGGAACAAGAAAAAAGTGGCGTTGACTGACATCGACGTCGATGAGCTTCGTCTTCATCGATCAGTTAAAGCCAGATTCTTGTAGAGGCTGGTGACTTTTTCCCATGAGGTGAAAACAGCTTCTTGCCAAATCATGTAATTGCTGTTGATGTTTCTTGTCAGAAGAAGCCTCAGTGTCTGGTGTCTTTTGGCAACATGGAATGTGCTGACGAGGCGCAGTGGACTTGATGTCTTCCTCATAATATTCCTTCAGGGAGATGGAATTGACTTACGAGTATTGAACCAGTTGTTGCGCTGGAGGACGTCCGAGTGTAGTTGCCAACAATCCATCTACTGTAGAAAAGTCAAAGGCAACGATTGCACTGCAGTCAATAAAAGGGGCAGTGTGCAGGGTTTAGGTGGAGTGATTTCCATTCCTATTGGCAGCAATCGAATATATGATGATTGTAGTGATGTTTGTATAAGTTTAAAAATCACCTGACTGTTCAGACTGGTGTTTTCATCACCACTTTATATTTACAAGAAGCAGTCCCACTCTAAGGAGGCTACGTGGCCCAGAATTGACAAATAAACACCTTTTAAAATCAGTGATTGTCAACTGGTGGGTCGCAACCCATTTTTAGTCTGTCGCGAGCCTTTGCGGGAAAAAAAGTAAAGAAAAAAAAATCCTCTGCTTTTATTTTGAAGGGGATTTTTTTATGCATGAAAGTGCCGTTCACACTCCATAACAGTAGGTGGCAGTGATGCCCTGTAATGCTAATAGACAACTGCCCTTTCACAGATAGCATAAAACCGACACAGTTTGTTCAGTACGACATGACATATGGATTTTTTAAAAATATTGACGACATAAGAGGAAAAGAGGAAAAACCTCAGAGCATCATCAAACTCCACCATCTTTTTTCAATTTGTGTCACGGCTCGTCATGGAGGGTTACGAACTTCACTCCACCACCACCAAATCCTACACACTGTGGCTTTAAATGCAAAGGACCGTCAAAAGAGTGACTTACTGCTGACACGTTTGTTTTTGGCTTGCGATTTCCGCTGCACAGCTGCCACGTAAAGAAGAAATACCTCTGAGCAACTCTTACAGACATAAATCCCCGTAATACCCGGGTAGACCCGACAGAGCAGATGTCAACGTCTCCTCAGACGAAGCCTTTGCACTTAAACACTGTGAATGCCTACGAAATGACAAGAGGGGAATGGAGCTCCTTTAGTCCCTCTCATATGAGGGAGCAGGAGATGAGGGAAGAGGAGGCGCGACGCGATGATGCAACTCACCATGCAGCTTCAGACGCCATGATCTTTCCTCTATAGCGCGGCCAATTACTGCAAACCTGTGATTTTTCTCTCATCTGGGCAGGAGCAACATGTTGGATTACAAGTCAAGGCTTTTAGAGACACATACATGCACACACTCACACACACACACACACACACACACACACACACACTTACACAGTCACAGATATGGCCCTGAGTTATTATGCATTCATAAATCAAAAGGTTGTGACGGGAATTAATCTAAAACGATGGCGAGTGTAAGTCACAGGATGCAGATATGACAGCTTTATTAGAAAACTAGATTGCTTGAATTTGTCTGAATTAATGTGACACTCTTTTTTTTATTATTATTAAATGGACCATTCCCCCCCCCCCCCCCCCCCCCCCCCCTCTCTTCTCCCCCCCCGCCCCCCACTTCTCTTCTCTTAATTAGCATGACTGTTGGGGGTGGGGGTGGTTACACAGCAGCTGAAAATTAGATGTGTCTCCCTCTCGCCTCCTGTTGTTGTACGGTCTCGGTGCACAGCACAATGCGGCGCTACGTTTTGATTATGCACAAGTGAGTTTGTGAACGTTAACACCGGTTTCAGGCAGTTACACTTTCTCTCGCGACAACCGTGCGAGGGTTAATTTTTATTATGGCTCATTTGTTTTTTTTTAATGACATCTGGGTTTGAACTTGTGCATACTTCAGGGCGTGGCCTCTTGAGTGACACCTAGACCAACCTGTCCCATCCTGTGGATGCGCACCGTGGGCCCACCCCAGCTCTACCTGTGCTCCGCCTCTTTGCCTGTTTTGGGATGGGATGCACCAGGAAGTGGGAGGAGTTGGGGCATGTGCAAGGTGGCGACGAGCGACCCACCCACCACCAGCCTCATGAACGCTGTGCAGAAGCCTATGGGTGATGTCACAGACGCCACGTCCATCTTTCTATACAGTATATGTTTCGCATGTGAACTCTTTCGAAACAGCAGCAACTAAATAAGAAAATGACCAAAAGTGAATGGACATGTAGACACTTAAAAGGCGTTTGATAAGGAACCCACTCATTTGACCTAACGTTTGTAGTTCATAGATAATTTCCAACACTGTTATTATTCACCTTGCAAACTGATAACCTGTTCCAAGCCCGCTGAGTTTGCTCCACTCAAAAACAGATTAGAATTCTCACTTATTGAATAGAGTGTGAGAGTAACAGCCCACCAGGGAATGTTTACACCGCCTGTGTTTTACCTAATGTCTACTAACTTTTATAAGAACCATTCGGGCTCCGAGTTGGTGCAACAGCACAGAACATCGAGCTGTTCAGACCGTGCAGTTCTGGCAATTTATCTTCCTCAATGTCTTTGCCACTGCTTCAGTGTTGCCCCTCCTCATTATCTCCCTCCCTCGCTCTCTCTCCTGCTTTTTCCCCATTCTCTTTGGTGCTCGCTCGCTCGCTCGCTCGCCCGCCCGCCCCGCAGCATCCCCTGATTTAATTCACCAGGAAGGAGGGATGGAAGGGAAAGCTGCCGAATGTTTTAAGATAAATTGTTAAATCTCTTGTATCTCACCCGTCAGAGCAATTTTAGATCTTTTCACGTCAAGCCCAACCTGAACTTGATCCCCTCTCCCAAGTGCACTGAGGAGGGAAGTGGGGGTAGATAGAGAGAGAGAGAGAGAGAGAGAGGCAGGAGGAATACATATACACACTTTTATTGAAAAGAGAGAGATGTAAGTCTGTGTTGACGTGATGTATTTATTGAAGAGGCAGGTTTTTGGGGGGGGAGTTATGGGGAAGGAAATGAGGAATGACTGTGCTGATCAGAGTGGAGTCAAGTCATTCCACCTTTCGAGAGGAGGAGGAGGAAAAGAAGAAGAGGAGGAGGAGGAGGTACCGGTGACCGGGCTGCCGCAGGGAAAGGAACGCTAAGTGGCAGGTATCGTGAAAGAATGCAGATCACAGAGGCCGACGTGCACAACCAGAGCCTGGAGGTGTGAGCACAGCACTTTTGTATTCGACGCAAACAGCCCTGTGGAACCGCCGGTGGGGCTGCGGGGCTGCGGGTGCGTGTCTGTGTGTGTGTGTGTGTGTGTGTGTGTGTGTGTGTGTGTGTGTGTGTGTGTGTGTGTGTGTGCGCGCTGGATGTAAAGGACTAAAGAGTGTTTTGGGAGTTTAGCCAGGAGAGATGTAGCAGCAGTCTTGGCAGGGGTGACTAAAGCATGAAAGGACGGCTGTTTCGAGTCCCTACAGGGAAGGAGGGGGAGGGATCAGTGGATGAAGGCGCCTCCGAACCTGCAACAGCACAACATACAGTCAGGACTGAGCTCTTTTAACTTTGGATGTCGTGACGTTCATGAACAGCTGACGGCGCTATCGCGCCATAAAGAGAATCCCTCAGTTGAGCAGACAAGTTGGCGATTGTTCGGTTACTTGCGTTAAACCTGCCACACTTGCTTTTGTAAACAGCAGCTCTGAACTCTTCAGCAAAACACGGTAAACCTGTCAATCACGGTTCAAAATGACGGGCAACTCTGGTAGCCAGAGTCGACTCTACGACGCCTCCTGCTGGAGGGGGTGCTCCTGCGAGCCCTTCGTCAAAGAACTATGAATAAGATGGATGGTAATCATTTGCATCTCTGGTTTTATTTGTGTTCTTTCTTTGGATGATTATTTGTCATCTGTATCTGCCACGCGGCTGTTGTCCGTTTGTGTTTGTCGTGGTGTGTGTGCGCGCGCAGAGGGGTGGTGGGTAGGGGGCGCCGAGCCATAATCTCCCAGAGTGCACCAAAATGGCTAGAGCCGGCTCTGAAGGCGGCAGTGTGGTTATGGAATCTTCGTTGTATTTCCTTCAGTCGAGGTACACTCATGTTTCCCCTCAGGGATGAAAACATTCATCTCCGGAATTTACTACATGATGAAGATGCATCGTACAGCTGCGGGATGATGGATCAAATATTCTTTTATGGTTTAAAAAAAAGCACATATTGTACAATTTAAAAAGCACCAGTTTTGTAGAAATTGACATTCAGCAGCCACTGAACTGCCACCAGCTCTTGCACATGGCTCATCTATTGTGTGGCTTAAAGCTGCAGATCCTTCAAAAGCTGCTCTGGTGAACAAAACCGCTGCGCTGCCACAGCTCCAACTTTCTGTTCTGCCGACTGTCAGCTGCCGCTGACCTTCTCCAAGCAGAGTCTTTCATGCATCTCATAGAAAACAAACTATAGGAAACATTTAATCACCAGGCTCCCATCAATTTCCTTTACTGTTCTGTGTTACATGTGGAATTTTTTACTAGATGTTGAAATGTTAGAAAAATGCAATGATTGTTCTCTTTGTGTGCAACATGACGTGTGTGTGTGTGTGTGTGTGTGTGTGTGTGTGTGTGTGTGTGTGTGTGCATGCGCACACTCAGTCTCCCACTGGTTCCTTCACAGCAGGAGGTAAGCTGCCTGAAGTATACACACAACATGGAGCAGGACACTGTGTGTGTGCGTGTGTGTGTGTGTGTGTGTGTGTGTGTGTGTGTGTGTGTGTGTGTGTGTGTGCGTGCGTGTGTGTGTGTGTGTGTGTGTGTGTGTGTGTAAGGTAGGGTGGGGTGGGAAGTGTGCCTGTTTGTGTATATGTATGCGTGCGCCTCTGTGTGTGTGTGTGTGTGTGTGTGTGTGAGTATGTGTATGCATGCCTGTACTTTTGCTCGTGTGCGTTACACCTCGTTGTGTTTTTGCGTGTGTGTCACTCGTTGTGTTTTTGCATGGGTGTGCCTCATTGTGTTTTTGCGTGTGTGTCACTCGTGTTTTTGCGTGTGTGTCACTCGTTGTGTTTTTGCGTGTGTGTCACTCGTTGTGTTTTTGCATGGGTGTGCCTCATTGTGTTTTTGCGTGTGTGGGTTGTTGTGTGTGATAGTCATGGGAGTGTGTGTTCTTTGATCACGACAGCAGTGTGGAGGAACAGATTACCTTCCAGTGCTGTGATGACAGACGAGAGCTCTCAGGTTGACAGATTTAACATCCTCCTCATTTCTCTGACAAACACTGGCCTGCAGGATTCCTATCGGACTTGTCCTCCTGGATATGATGCTAAATATCCCTTTTATTATTTCACCGGGTGAAAACGGAGAACATGCTGGTGCTTTGTGGCACTGCAGACGGTGGTGCATTGTGCTTTTAAACAGATTGCACCGCAATGCCAAATTCATCTACGGGAAGATTAAAATGGATCTCCAAAGTACTGATGTAGCACGTTGATTGTTGGCGGGTAAATTGTAATTTACATCAGGGATGGTGTTTAATGTGATGCTGCTGAAGAACAGTCAATCCTCTCTAATGAAAACAACATGGCGCTGCACAGGAGCAGATGAAGTCAATAAGAGCTTTACAAGAAGAGGCAGTTGGAACAAAGTTGTGCCTGTTTACAAAAACGTGACATTTTATCAAAAGCGAAGTGAAGACGAATCATCTCAACTGCTCCCCCTGGAGGTTGCTTGCAGTATCGGTCACAGTCGTGGGTGGGGCATGGAGCAAACGAAAACCTCAAGGACAGAAGGAAAAAAAAACCTTCACATAATCTTGAATAATCGAATTAAGTATTTGACACAATGGAAAATAAAGACTTCGCACTCCCATTCAAGCTGCACCTTTAAATGAGACTAAAGTCAGAGAGTAGTCATAGTTGGGTCTCTCATTGGCTCTTCTACATCTGTATTGAGTTGATCTGTGTATTCTCCGTTTGAGTGATGTTTAGTTACCATCAAAGTGATGTTTCCATTCATCCAATAGCTTTGATTAGTGATGATTGACAGCTCTAAACCTCTCATGATGCAGCTGTAGATGGAATCATCATTTCACTGACTCCACAATGTGACCACCCCTCTTCAGGCTCTGGATGACGCTGACATTACAAGATGGTGGCACCAGTATGTGGAATAGAAAACATTATTTTTTCCGTGGAAACACTGTGCATGTTTGTTGAGAGTGCGCGGGAGTGCAAGTGCAGTAGTGTCTGCAACACTTTACACATTATATCCATCATCCATTATATTCATTCCCATGCTGTGCAGTGTTTTGCATTAGCCATTAACTCTCCCGTACTCTCAAGCCACATTAGACATGACAAGTTGCACCCGCCCTTGAATCCTCCCGCCCCCCTGTCTTACCTCACATCACCTCTTCACCGCCGGACTCCATTAAAATGTCAGCTCTGTCCCTTTAAAAGGCGCAGTTTGACATTTGAAGGAAATATGTTTATTTGCCTACATGCTGCGATGAGACGAGTGCCCCAGATCGCGGGTAAATACAGATCTGCAGCCAACAGCTGGTTGTCCTATAGCATGGCATGAAGACAGGAGGAGAGGGAAGAGCTGGCCGTGGCTTTGTTCGTGGGGGGGGGGGGGGGGCAACGTCTGTCGGGGGGGGGGGGGGGGGGGGGGGGGGGCAACGTCTGTCGAGGAAACTCGCTAATTACCATGCATAGTTTGATCTGTTCAAAGAGCGAAATGTAAAACAGCTCCATTCTGGGTGTGAGTGTGCTGATCTCAGCTGGATGTCGGAGCCTGATCGCTGTGACAGTCAACCGGCTGAATCGCGTTAGGAGATGAGTGTGACTTCTCCCCGTCTGCCTGCCTGCCCCAGCAGAACACGAAGACAGATTGCTGTTCCTTGATGACAATAATTAATTTCACAACCTTTGACACAACAGCCCTGTCAGCACTTAAAACCAGGCAGCTTCGCTTCATGTGGAGGACACGAGTGGCTTCATTAATACATTAGCGTTATCAGAGCGTCGCTCAGTAGAGTTCAGCTTCCACCAGAGCTCAACAGCCTCCTCATAAAACTCTATCCGCTGTTCATTTTGATTGTATGCGCACCAAAGTCAAAAGTATAAGTGAACCTTACATTACTACGAAATGACATACCGTGCAATGGTAATATATAAGTACACAAAATATCAACACAAATATCCATCTTCTGTTCAGTTGTTTTAGTGTCATCTTGCTCACAAACAAAGAGAGGTGAAAAATAACCCTACTTGGTAGAGGTGAAAAAGTAGAATTTTGATTTCAAGAATAATATCAAGGAGTTCAACATTCCTTTCTGCTGGATCCGGTCTGAGGTCAGATCTTATTTTGAAAAGCCCACAGATCCCCAGCTGCAGCATTAATCACAGCAGGGGCAGTTTATTGCTGTAACACCGAGGAGAGTTCACCCACCTGCAAACTCATCATCCAGTCCAAATGTTGGCTTTTGTGCTTATAGAGTCGTGCTCTGTGCGATATTACCGTCCCAGGAATTATTGGCGGGGGGGGGGGTAGAAGATGCATATAGAGTAAACAGCTTATTGTGGGCAGGAACCCCGCAGGATCAGGGGAGGCGAACCCCGCGAGCTGTAAACACACTCCAGACTTTTGGCAACATGACGCTCATCGTGGGGCGAGTGTGATGAAAGGCTGGTGACACCGCTGATCCTGAAATCTGTTTGGGATTTAGAGGATGGCCCCGGAGTGGAAGATATCAGATGCTGTCTCAGATCAGAACGCTGATAGAGATGGAGACCTTTGTTGCTGCACGGTGCCTGAAATATTTATCATATATGTGTATGAATGGAATGTAAAATTAAGATAAATAATACATCACAAAGAAACACAAGAGGGGCTTGACAGTTGCATTTCTAGGGGAAAGTTCACAGAGATCAGTGATGACTCTGCCACACACACACACACACACACACACACACACACACACACACACACACACAGAGACGCATAGCTATACTTCCATTCATCATGCACCACCTATTGAAAAAACCTTATTCGTAATCCTAACCATGACTAAGCCATGTCATGAATGACTCTTGCCTCAACCTAACTTGATAACACATCCTTTTTTTCCCATCCACTTCCCATCCACCAACACGGAGTACAGGCAGGATTTAGGACCTATACCACAACCAGCCACCAGGGGTTGAGCGAGACTAATTGAGACCAGACAGGCTTGAAACATGTTTCATTCACCTCTAAAGTTGACTGTTTTTATGTCCCTTTTCATAGTTATCGGCATTGTTCAGTTGTCCGTTCACTTCTATACATTATAATAAACAGGCACCAGTGTTGCAGAGCGACAGGAATATGTTGGTGTGTATGACCTTCATGCACCAATGAGCAGATTTAATAGTAACACAAAAAAAAAAGAAAGAAAGAAAACGTGCGCCCCGCCTCTGTCACTGCATCCAGGATAATAGCTGCACAATGTCAAAATGCCCTCGCAAGGTTGGATTTACAACAATATTAGTCCTTTAAACTATTAAGAAGCTGTCAGAAGCTGGCAACTCATGGCACATGTTGCAACAGCTGTTTCAACAGTTTGGACCTGGCAACCCGGCTCCCAACAGCTGCTGATGTCAGAACTTGTCAGTATGGCGGTTTGAGGGCTAAGGAACTGAATCTACAAGCCGGCAGAAGTCGGGAAGGAGGAAGATTTCAAGTCATAACATTATTATATGTCAACACTGTCAACATCATTATCACAAATCCTCTCAGAAACTTCATTACTTGACTGCGGCAACATTTACATTTGTCAACTTTTATCGATTTGTTTTTTACAGCGCTCCATAAAGACCGTAGTACAAAGGCCGTGATCATGAGGTTGCTGGTTCAAATCCTCTCATTTGCTCAGAGTGAATGAACATCTACCTGTCTCTAATTAAAACTACGGTTAGATACACTTTGAAATTGGACATGAGAACTTATTATGCCACGGTTCGTGCCACTGTCGGCTGTTAGAGATTATGACCAGAAGGTTGTTGGTTCTACACCTCAGATTGGCTCATTCATCAAAGATAATAACATCTTATTAATGATAGCGTTGGTAATCTCGGAGAAGCTTTTGCATGAGTGGGCAACACACTCCTGTCAGCCTGCTCTTTATAGCCACGCCCCCAAAACACATGAACATACGCACACACACACACACACACACACACACACACACACACAACTATACACAACTGTGGAGATAGTGGACACAACTTTACTTGTTGCTATGGGGATGTGAAGTTGGTTTCCCTCCCTGCCTTTCACAACTGATGTCTGTATGTTTGTAGCTGCTTCACTTTAAAATGAAAAGAACAGATTCACTGCTCTTCTCGGAGATAAATAACATCAAGGTTAACAATGAACAGCCCTGACAATGCACTTCATGGAGACTGATGCTTTCAGCAGGTGGATGATTATAGCTGTTGTTCACTGAATATTCAACTCAGACACTGTCTCTTTGTGAATGTGCGAGACGGACAGATTGTAATTAATGTGCACACACAAGAATATGTGTCGCTAGCGGTGTGTGTGTGTGTGTGTGTGTGTGTGTGTGTGTGGTAGCCCCTTCCCTGGTTGGGTGTGTGTAAAGCATCTACCCTGAGGGTGAGGGTAGCCAGGTTGTGTAAATAAATTAAAGCAACAAATTATGTTTAAAAGCTTCTCCCCCAGGCCAGGGAAAACTAAAGATCCATTATTCATGGCTCTTACGGCCGGAAATCTAAAGGCAGGTGTGTGTGTGTGTGTGTGTGTGTGTGTGTGTGTGTGTGTGTGTTGTGTATTTTCGTCCCTTATTCAGAGATTAAGAGCTCGAACCCCATTAAATGATCCTGTTGATGAAGTTGAATAACATTTACATGTTGATGTTTGTAATGAAATTCGCAGGAATGAATGATGGATTTTCAAGTTTCAAGCAGAAAAAGAGTTCTGGTCATTCGTTTGGTGATGAAGGGGTTTGTCATGAGTCTGTTTTCAGTTAAAGGTGCAGTGTGTACGTTTAAGTAAGTCAAAGGATTTGCATTTCCACTGGTAGAAATGGAATGTATAACATCTATTTCAATGTTTTTTCACATTTATTCTTATAACAATTTACAAATAATCATTTTCATTACCCAAGAGTCTTTCATATTTACCACAGAGGCTGCCATGTTTGTTTTTAGTTTTTTTTTACAGTGGCCCAGAGAGGACAAACCAAACAGCAGCTAGGCTGTTAATGAGAAACGAAGGCTATACCGCAGCTTTTCCTACACCCTCAGAAGCAAAGGGTGCGATGAGGTATTCAACCTGCAACTTCACAACTAGATGTCACTAGATTTCACAAACTGTATCTTCGGCCCGTAGAATGACGGACCACTTCCATCAGATGATGCATTTGAATCAACATAAAGACATTTCAGAGTTGTTTCTCTGAAGGTTAAACAGTCGGTCGGAGTCGTGGGTTGAACCGTGCGATCGCGACGTTCCAGTAGTAAGTGTGGAGAGCCTCGGCACAGGGGGGCTGCAGGGGTCTGTTCCGGGTCAGATGACTTCTAATTCTGCCAGCACATCCTGGCCGCCACGCGGATCCAGCTCAGCATGTCGTCAGAGCAGAGACCTTCTTCACACTTGACCACACCCTCCTGTCTTTGTGCTCTCATGGTTCAAAGCCATGCATCAAATACGTATAGAGAGAGAGCACATCTCGAGTATTTTAAATGTTGTTCATTTTTATATATTCTATGTAATGATATTCATTCAGAGGATTTAAAAAAAAAAGATTTTATATATCATTCGTAAGGGCAGTTCAATTGACACTTGTTTGTTTACATTTCATCTGACCTCAATAATCGTAATCATTGTGTGGCGCCATATTTTACAAATTTTTTTTTTATCGTGTTAGCTTAACAGTTTTGTGTCTTATTACAAAATTGTAATTCATTGCTCCATGAATTGATGAATGGGCTCAGTGTTGCATCTGTTCTGTTACATCTGGGCAGAGCTGGAGGCTAAAGCTTTATTTAAAAAAAACTTTTTATTTTGTGGTGACATTTGTGATAAAAAAAAAAGTTCTAATTTGACTTTAAAAACAGTTTGATGAGAAATACTTTTAGTGCAGAACAATCTTTTGCTCGGTTGTTTACCTCGAGGTTGGATGAGCAGGATTTAGTGAAATCTGGTGGTGAAGTTGCATGTTGCAGCCAAATGTCCCCCACATAATCCTTCCATTCCAGGCATGTTGGAGAATCACAAATAACCTTCAATTAGAAATTCAAATGAGGGAGTTTAGTTTGTCCATTCTGGGCCACTGTACCAACATTGCGGTCCAAGATGGCAGCCTCGGTAGAGAGGACCTGCTCCCAATGAGAATGTAAACCATTTCTTCCACTGTAATGGAAACAACAATTTGAATATCAAAACGATTCTACACCAACACCATTCATATTCCTGGAGTTCATCATCGAGCTCAAGGACACTTTGAAACAAAAGAGACCATGATTGAACCCCCAACCCCCACTGGACGACCCGCTCCACCCCCTGAGCCGCTGCCTTGGTTATGACTAATCAAATACACGTCACTATTCACCTCCCTTTGCAATCTCCATCAGCGAGATAAGATTGACTCATCTAACTTCCATTACAACCTCATGCTAAGCAGGAGGCTCAACACATAACATACCATAATGTAATATCATGTCATTTACTCATCAACTCCCTGTGCAGTCATGGGGGTTCTCTGCCACTCCGGTGTCATCAGCACAATGTGGTTAAAACCCATTAGAGCCGTAATGAAGTTATGAATTCAATGTAATTTGATTTGAATTTCATGATAATGTCATTACCCCCGCGACGCAGTCCCACAGTACTGAGTGCGAGCCGGCTCCTTTTAATTAAAAATTAATATAGCCTATTTACGTTTTTATAAATGATACAATTCAATCTATTTGAGAGGACGATGGGGGGTGGGGGGGAGTGATGAAGATGATCAGAGTGGAAGGGTGGAAGTGAGTTAGCGTGGAATAGAGGAGGGAGTCAGGAGGACGTTTATACAGTGAGATCATGTTTTGACTTAAAGGTGCAGTGTGTGTAGGATTTCGCCAATTTTTTGTCACTTCTACAAAAAATAATCATAAAAATCTTCATACCACATTTCCATGAATTTAACATCACCTAAATCTTTTATTTCTTTTCCAATACCCCAACAACTGACTGACAACTGAAGTCTACCATAGGTTCTCCTGCGTGTTCAGACGGCTGAGGCTGAGGTGATTGTACACCCCTGCGCTCGAACAAGACACTAGTGCACATGCATGGACCATGTCATGGAGGTGTCTATTTTTTTTTGTGCTTCATGCACCAGTGAGCAGCCTTTACAGGAAAGAACATGACCTGACCTTTGACCTTACATACATGAAAGAATAATGGGATTTAGAAACAGTAGTAGGAACCTTTTAAGTCTATTTGAGTTGAAATCCACTGGGCCTGTGGGGCGGCCTCCAGGTGCCTGTCTCCTCTCCTCTCCCCTCCTCTCCTCTCCTCTCGTCTCATCTCCCCTCCCCTCCCCTCCCCTCCCCTCCTCTCCCCTCCCCTCCCCTCCTCTCCTCTCCTCTCCTATCCTCTCTTCTCTCCTCTGCCCTCCCCTCCTCTCCTCTCCTCTCTTCTCTCCTCTCCTCTCCTCTCCCCTCCCCTCCTCTCCTATCCTCTCTTCTCACCTCTCCCCTCCCCTCCCCTCCTCTCCTCCCCCTCTCCCTCCTCCCCTCGCCTCGTCTCCTCTCCTCTCCTCCCCTCCTCCTCTCCTCTCCTCTCTTCTCTCCTCTCCTCTCCCCTCCTCTCCTCCTCCTGGAAGCATTAAGCTCTCATCTCCCTGTTTCTGCTTCAGTGTCTGAGGTTAAATTCCATCTACTCCCCAAATTTCCATCTGTCAGAAAAGAGACCAAAGCTGAGAGGTGAAATGAATCTGTCACTTTTTAATTCATCAAATCATCCAGTTATCGACAGACATGAAGTTCCAACACCCGCCCTCCCTCTCATTGCACCTCTCTACTTTCTCCTCTCCACTTGACACACTCGTCTCCTTCTCGCCGTTTCCTTCTTTCTCCTGCTCTTCGCACTCGTCCTCTCCTTCAGAGCTCCTCTGAGTGAAAAGCTGAGACAACGAGACGAGTTCAATAGTCACTGTTACTGTTGTTTTAAATGTCGGAGGAGGAAGAATCGGACTCACGCACAGAAAAAAAACCATGCTGTTTACACACGGAGTCAAACACAATAACAAGTGAAAGATATTAGTCTGCCTGTGTACGAGAAGAATTTCTCCTATTTTCATGTTTTTCTGCTTCAGTTTTGACCTCGAAACTCTTCCGCTGGTAATGTCGCCTCCTCTCGCTCTCCGTCTGCCGGTGTTGTGGAATTCAAAAGATCCCGAGGTCGGGGTGTTATTACGGTTTATTAACAGCAGTTTCACTGAGAGATTGTTATTGATAATTAAACACGGCTCGGTTATCAAACAGTCTGACTCCATCATCTCTGCAGCCTGTAACACTATGATTTACTATCAACGTGTTAAAATGTGTATTTACTGTAAATCACATTTGTCAAACTTGAGGCCAAATATAAAATAACATTTCATGCAGCCCCGTATGAGCTTAAAAGGCGCATGATTACAGTTCACCACACATGCTCCTGTGTTTGTGTAGTAATGTATTCAGAACCCTAACAGGTGAATGGGCTCATGCAGTAATATTTCACGTTCATCTTATTTTACTTGAAGAGTCTGTTATTAGATTGATGGAGTCATCAACTTTCTGTCATAACAACACACAGGTGTGTGTGTGTCACATCTGTGCAAATGCATATATGGTTACTTGGGTCAATAATAATCAAATGTAGAAGCAGTTAGTTTACAATGTGTTATGAGGTGATTACACTTATTGATGCAGTCACCCCAGCCCAGTTCTCCATCCACCATGTTAATCATCTTATCTAGCGCATTCATCACGAATCACGAATCATCACTGTGACTGGATGGTTTAATGGTGTGAGGTGATGTTTTCTTACATGTGAGGGTTTCAGTTATCTGGTGAATACCTTCCTCCTCCTCATCAGGAGCAATCAGACTGGCAGCAAAGGTCCAAATCAACTCCAACCAATCGGTGCGCTCCCGAGCTGTGGCGCCGGCAGGGCCCGATTTTAGCGGACGAACGCCCCCTGTCAAAACAAACAAAGGAAACAAATCAATAGATGGATAACCTCAGAGGAACAAAATGAGAGAAATGATGGAGTGGTATTTGAAGTGTGTACATATGTCCAAAATATTTAAGGGCGAATATGTGACCAGGACAAAACAAACCAAAAAAAAGGAAACCTTTTCATTGTCAAAATTAAACATTCTCATTCTTTGAGGTATGATTAGATTGTTCTTGCCTCTGGCCCTGAGACCCCTCTTGGCGATGGCAGCAGGAGGAGGGAGACCTGATGGAGGGAGAGAATGTTAGAACAGAGGCAGGATACAGAGAGAGAGAGAGAGAGAGAGAGAGAGAGAGAGAGAGAGAGAGGAAGAAGAGAGCAAACAAATAGAAGGAAAAGTGACACAGAAGAATAACGATACAAAGTCGTAAAGGATGGAAAATGAGCAGCTTTTAATTCAGCCATTCACACTCTCATGCAATGAACACGATCCACAGACGGAAAACACAAAATCACACGCAAAACTAGCAGGCACATGTGTACAACATGCTGGATGACATCATCACAGCAACCATGCACCGAATCGCTGCGGCACCATCTCATACCGTACGTACAATGGGCGGCACATTAAGACGTTCTCCTCGTCCCATTGATTCACAGCTCGCTCTCATTTTTCAGCCTCTCATCAACTTTTGTCAAGATCATGATGAACCACTCCCGTTGTTGGTGTCAGACTATAAAGAAGTCATATTATGATTGATCACTCTTTTTAAGGTATTCTAACATGCACGCGCGGGGGGGGGGGGGGGGGGGGGCGGTCCGTCCGCCATCCGTCTCTGGCAGTCTAACTGTATGAGTGTGAGTTACACGTGTCAGCTACATTACTCATGGCATCATCCCACACAGAGCATGGTGATGATTGGTCAGAGCATTTTTCGGAGAGGGCCAAAACAGACTGGAGAGCGCCGCTGTAACAGCCGATCCTTATGGCATTTTGACCTGTTAAAGGTGCAGTGTGGACGATTTCGGTCATTGTTGTCACTTCTCAAAATATCACAAAACAATTATATACCGATATCTAATCGCCGACGTGTTGTTGTTTTTTTCCATTACCCTCAAATGAGCCTATTGATGTGCATTAGGAGCAGGTCCTCTCTACGGGCGCCGCCATGTCGGTACTTAGGCCTGACCACAGGTGGGTTTTCAAAGGGAAGAGCAAAGTGAGGGATACGCGGCCGCAAAATGGAACTCCGCCACTCGATGTCACCAAATCCTACACACTATATCCCATGATGTACATCCACGCGCAGTACCTACTGCTGAGGCTACACTAGTATTTACCTTGTCACCGTAATAAACCATTTAGTACTTCAACATTGACAGGAGCTGCTCTGCCCTTGAAAGTGACGCCAGTTGTCAGCTCGTGGTGTCAAAACAAACTGTGATGGTTGTCGCCGTGGCAACAACGACGTTTTAGCATCCGTCCCTCCCAGGACTCGGCGGATTAGCACATTCGTGGTCCCTCTGTCAGCGCCGTGATGACTCGGGGCTCTGAGGTGCTAAGCACATTGTTTTGGTCGTCTCCGTGGATCTCTTTCATTTCCCACAATCCTTTGCCTGTTTGGTGCCCGGCGTGCAGCCGCTCTAATGGAGCCTCATGAACAACTGATTAATGCACTGACATTTCTGTGATTGACACGGCAGTCTGCTGTGTCACTGCTGCGCCCATACACACACACACACACACACACACACACACACACACACACACACACACACACACACACACACACACACACACACACACACACACACACACTCTATCTCTAATTCATCCCATCTCCCCTTTTCGTCTCTTTTATCTCGTCACATCTATTTTCTCCCGTTGTCCGTGTCTCCTCTTCATGTCTCCTCTTCATGTCTCCTCTTCATGTCTCCTCCTCTCATGTCCTTACTCCCTCGTACACCTCCTGCCTCTGTTGCTGTTTCAGTTCACTCTGGTGAAGCAGCCACATCAAATCCAGACGGCAGAAAGAAGAGGAGATGAAACTTTTAAAAAAAAGTGGAGCAGAAAAGAGAAGAAGAAGAAGGGAGAGACTGGGGACTAAAAACCCTTGGGTGATCCCTTCACTAACTTCCTTCATTCCTTGGTTCTGTCGTTCTCCTTCCTTCCTTCCTTCCTTCCTTCCTTCCTTCCTTCCTTCCTTTTCCCTCCGCTTGCTATTCACGTTGCTCTACCTCTTTCTTTCCATATTTCTTCCTTCAGTCCTTCCTTATCTCTTCCTTCCCTTCTCCTTCCTTCTCTCCATCCTTCTGCACGTTGATCTTCCTCACTGTCTTTCCTTACTTCCTCCCTATATCATGAAACCTTCTTCCTTTTTTCTTTCCTACTCACTGCCTTTCACTTTTACTTCATTCCTCTCCTATTTACTCATCTTTCCTCCTCTCTCCCCATCTTTCCTCCCTCAGTCTTCACTCACCTCCTCACCCTCATCCTTTATCCTTCTGATCTGTGTTTTTCTCACCCCCTTTCTTCCTCACTCCTTTCCTTCCCCCCTCTATCTTTCGTTATTTCCCTCCTCAATCTCATCCCCTCTTCTCCTCTGTGCCGTCATCCCCTCCTTCTATCTCCACGGAAGTGACAGCTCGGGGTGATTCCATGGACACGAGACATTATTCAGGTATTAAACTCGGAACATCTGAGGAGGGAAACAGATTCCGTCTCTTCCCAGCAACATTTCCAACCTCCCACAGTCGAGTCATTTCTCACATTTGATCCTGTGTGACAGGAGGAGCAGCTCTTTGATAAGGAGACTGATTAAGTGGATGGAGGCTGTGCCGCTCTGCCTCTGCGTCTCTCATCCACTTCCCTCCTGTCCCTGACAGCGTCTGATCACATCTCCTCTGGATTACTGAATTTCTCTAAACACTGTGTCTCTGTGATT
>JAFBJT010109271.1:170643-190498 GCA_016785325.1 Chascanopsetta lugubris
ACACACACACACACACACACACACACACACACACACACACACACACACATACGCACACATGCACACACACACACACACACATACATGCACACACGCACACAAGGACTCAGACTGCTGCTGCCTCCTCCACACCACAGGAATGAATAGAATTAGAACAATGTGGGTGCAGGCTATTAACTGGCATCAGAGGGCAAGAGGAAGGTGACAAAGGCAGAGTGAAGTGGTTGAGTCATCAAATGTCTGCTCCTTTGTTCAGAGTCCTCAAACTTTCTGACACACAGGCACCACACTGCTGCTGCTGCTGCTGCTGCTGCTGCAGCCAGGCAGTTTGAGTTTTACCAAGCAAGTGCAAAAGGTATCTTGTAGAGAAGTTGTGTTGTCATGTTGAGATAGAGGCAGTGTAACGTGGATCAGTTGTAAACAGCTCCTCCAATCAGAGGCAAGCAACAAATCACCTGCGCTTATCAATGACTCATTTTACTCTTCTTACTCGTCTATGGCACGAGGCGCTGTTACAACTTAGCGTTGAAACAACACAACTTCTGCTGTTAAAGGTGCCGTGTGTAGGATTTGGTGACATCTGGTGGTGGACTTCCATGTTGTATAGCCCAACACCCTTCACCTCAGCCTTCACATTCCAAGCACACAGAGACACTGATGGTGGCCTTTGAGTAACACTGAAATAATTATAGTGTTTATCTCGTTGATTCTGTGCTGCAGTGAAATTATGGTGCTGTGTCATGGCAGCCTGCGTACAGAGGACCTGCCCCTGCCGTAAATACAGCAGTGAAAACAGCAGTTTGTACATTCAGGCAATTATTCACTAATTATTGAAATATGTAGAAATATTCAATATATAGAAATATAATCACGTAAATCGTACTCACTGGACCTTTAAATGTTTTGAGGCTGGATGCTAATCTAGGGTGCTATAGTCTGACTTGGACAGAACTGCAACGAAATAGCGCATTAACACATAAACACATTCACACAACATTATTAACCATGTCCAATATACTAAGAGTGGCAATGTATGGAGAATATATTTTTCCGTATTTATCCTGTATAGTTCAATACATGTGACAATAATACAAATGTCATATCACTGGAATATTCCATTATAAGGTGAATAATTGCGAGCTTGCATAAAAAAGTAGAACATTTATATATTTGTGTCCACATTGAGTCCATAGTAGTATATTTTTGTTGTGAAAGGGTGAGCTGAGAAGACTCCCATCAAAGTTCCTTTTATCTCACTGCCCTGTGCATATAAGCACAAGTCCAAAGTTTTTTTCCAGTGAGAGGAAACTCAGAGGTGAGGAATCATGTGTCAGAAAGCCGGCGCTCTCCCGTGTGTATAAATCACAGCTCGCGTGCGCCGAGAGTGGAAGTGGTGTTTTACATGTCAGCCGCTCCCCTCCGTTATAAGTGTGAGCGATAACCCGGCGACGACACTGTCAGACAAAGAAAGACCAAAGAGGATTTACGCTGCGTATCTTCATATGCAGCCGCTTTCCCGGTGTTAGAGAAGGAAGATGTACTTCTTCCTTTCTCTGCGGGCGCCTTCGAAAAAAGTTAGGTTTTCATATGAGCTGATCAAAGGCCCAACATGATGAGAACGAGGAGTGAATCATGCAGGCGGAAGATGATGTTGCCTTTCCCATAACAACTTTTATTGATGGTGTTTGGAAGCGAACCAACTTTATGAGAAACAGCGAGCTGAAGTCACTGTTTTCTGATTTTAAAAGTACAAAAACAGACGCTGGCAGATGCAACCCAATGTTTTTTTTTATTGCCTGAATGTACTTCATGTTTATATGTCTACATCTGCTCGATTAAAGCGCAGTACGGCCACTATTTTTGATCTTGTTTGCCCGTAACATCACAGGCAACATGTGCAGCAGTTGTCGTCAAAGTGATATTAAATGACAGCGTGTGAGAATAACTGCATTGCCACGTTCACTGACCTCCAGCGCTTTAAGCGTCGGACCGCTATCAGATCATTGTTATTATCGTTATTAAGTTGAGCCGGGAGTGAAATGGATTTTCAGCCGTACCTCGGACTTGCTGGATGTTCCGTGATAACCTTCAGTCCCTCAAAGGCTCAAGGAATTGCAGTGTTACCATAGAAACAAACGTTTCTAAAAGAGGAAGAAGAAAAAAAACACCCTCTTCGGCCCCTCGGTTGGACGTGAGAAAAGATGATGGAGGTGGCGTTCAAATCCGGTGGTGAAAAAAATAGAAATAAATACCCACAGCAAACGCTGGATCACACGGGGGGCAGGGTCTATAAATACACCCCAGGAGAGAATGGACGGAGAAACCCAGAGAAGAAGCTCTCGGCCAAGGTTTTGTTTCGAATCTGTTCCTGAAAGGCCACGATTAGAGTCCAAGAAGTTAGAAGTGTCCGAAGAGAGTCAGAGAGAAAGAGAGCGAGAGTGGGAGAGAGAGAGAGAGAGGAGAAGAGGTCAACCCATGGAGAGTCACCCTGCCCCCTCTGAGGGTCCAAAATAGACAGAAAAAAAGGAGGGAGGGGGTGGGAGGAAGGGGGGGGAGAGGTGAGGAGAGGAGGGAGTGAAGGAACAAAGATCAAGACATGGAGAAGAGGAAGAGAAAGGAGGAAGAAGAATGAAGACAGGTGGTAGAGGTGGCGACGTGTCCCACAGTGCCTCACACACACACAGCTTATTCACCATGTTCTGATGATGTCACGCCACTGACCTGACCTCTGATGACCTCGGGACCGTTCCTTTGAAATTCCCACTTGAATCCAGTAACGATAACATTGGCTCATTCTTTGGTTGAAGATCATTAGACGCGTGAATTCCCGATATAATGTGTGATATCACATTTCCAACATTCATCAAAGGCTTTGACTCTGTGTCCTTGCAACAACTTCAAGACTGAACTACTTAGAAGTTCCTACGTCTTCCGATCCCTCCTCTACGTCCTCCCAGGGACACCTGTCTCCTCCCGCGTGTCCGACCTTGTGAGACAGAGGTCAGACAGAGGTCAAAGTCGAGGCTAAATAAGTAAATAAAAGATCTAATTGAGCCTCGTGTGAGTTTTCAAGCCCTGCCACAACCTGTTTTTGAGGCCCAGATTAAAGATGTGTGTGTGTGTGTGTGTGTGTGTGTGTGTGTGTGTGTGTGTGTGTGTGTGTGTGTGTGTGTGTGTGTGTGTGTGTGTGTGTGTGTGTGACAGAGCAGTGGGAAGGAGTAACCTGACCCCCAGTCTTGCCCTGGGAGCCTGTGCTGCAGAAGCTATAATTAGAGGTACAGACAGCAGCTGGTGTTAACATAGGACTGGACCGCTTTATATGTAGGGCGCAGAGAGGAGAGGGTGCTGAGGGCCGGGGGACACAACACACACACGCATACACACACACACACACACACACACACACACATACACACACACAAATTCTGTCCTTTGCTATTTTCAATGGGACCATGAGATATGCTAGAGCCAAATATGTTTTACTTACAATAAGAAGAGCCTGACTAGTCTTATGAATATTTAATATTCATATTTGATATTCATATTTTTAGAGCAAATAAGCATAAATGATTTAGAAGTCTAAGATGTAAACATGAGCTGTAAAATCTCACATTATAAGAATCTGGAAAACATTGTATGTAATTTGACGTGATGTGATGAATGACCTGCTGGACCTTTGCATTCAGACTTTAAACTAATAACTAACTTCTTCTTTCTTTACTCTCCTCTCTAATCATTGTTTTCTCAAAAGTCTTTTACCAGTTTCCTCAGCCTGCTCATCTGCAGCAGGGGGTGCTCTTTGACTCTGGAACCATCACGCTACTACTATGATTCCCTTCATCAGAAGCTTTCATCTAAAATGACACATACCGTACATAAATCTGAGGGTGGATGTGGAGGCTGGGAATTGAACCCAGAACCTCATGCATCTCTTTGCAGACTGAAACAATTGCTGAGTCATGGAGTCTTACAAATGTCATTTTAGGTGTCCACTGGTCTGGGTGGTGATCAGCTCTATGTTTGTCCCCTCAGAGACCACAGGTGTGAATCGCTGCCCTCGGTTTTCAACCCACGCCTGCAGGTGTGGGACACCTCCACCGCTGTCCGTGGTCCTGATCCCCAGCAGGACCCTGGGAGCCTGAGATTTTCGACGCATTGTCCCTGCCCGGGTGATGAGAGGTAAGAGAGTAAGGGAAGTCTCCTCAAACCTCAAGTTTGTTTTAGCAACACACATACACGCACACACACACACACACACACACACACACTCACACTCACATTTAGAGACTGTGGCGCTGGTCGTTGTTCATGTTGATTGCTGTTAGTTTCATCAGATTTACTGTGGCTGCTTGGTTTCATCAGTGCATCTCTCAGAGCGCGTGCATGTTATGAATGCGTACGGCGCCGCCGCGTGACAGAAAATAATTGAAATGACAAAGAAATGACAAAAATTGGGACAAGAAATCAAAACAAGGTCAGCGGTGAATACCTATTATGTGGCAGTATTTGTATTCCCTTTTCTAATTAAGACAAATGTTACAGAATGTGCTTGAAAAGGCGTAAATGGTGGATTTAAAAACCCTACAGTTCCACAGCGGGGGGTGGAGGGGGGGGCTCTTTAACATAGGCTGTTGGAATGCATTATCTTTTGTTTTCATTCCACTTCCAGCTGGAGCTGTTGCCACTGGAATGGGTAGAATCTGATAATATGTGTACTTCAATAGAGAAGACACACAGGTGTCTTCCTTTTGACAGGGGACTCTGATGCATATTTATCACAACATAGAAATATATCATAAATATACAACGTAGTACTTTGAGATATGTACGAAATCACAAGGGAGAGTCGATGAACCTGAAAGAAAAAAAATCATCACGGTGTAGGCTAATGGTAAAAAGTCTTTTTGGGCCTCATGGTGACACACAGGGTGCAGTACCAGCGTTTAGCCACCGGGCCCTTTTTGTCTCAAAGCTTTCAAACCTCCCATGTGTAGTTTCTATAAAACCTCCATGAGTCTTATTCATCAGCGACACTTCCAGCATCAGCAGGGAGCAGTTGAGCAGTCACAAGGGACTGAGCCAGACGACCAAACAGAGCTTTTCTGTGGGGGCAAGGGGGGAGGAGCTCTGCAGAGGGGTGGGAGTGAAAACAAGAGCTAGGGCGGTGGACAGTAGGAGGAAACCACAGTGAAACCACATCTCAACGTCTGAGATCCAAGCCGATGATAGAAGCGAAATGGTGAAGCTGCCGCAGGCTGAAAGCCATGCGAGTGTTTTCAGCTGGCTGCAGGCACGAGGGGAGTTTATGATTAAAAACACAAGTGAAGAAAAACATCGGCTGCACACAACATCTCTGTCCCTCTGCTGCTGCTGCTGCTGCTGCTGCATCTGACTCCTTCACCTCCCCACACACCTCCGCCTCCTCCTCGGCTCCTCCGTCTCTTCCTTTTCTTCCTCGCTTTAACTCGGCGTCCTCCTTTCACCCACACCTACAGGTCTCCCCTCTACTCCTCTTCTGCCTCCTCCACCTCCTCCCTTCTCTTCATCACCTTCTCCGTGCTCCCTTTTCCTCTTTTCATCCAGCTGGTGCCGCACTGGTGCCCCCCCCCCCCCCCCCCCCCCCCCCCCCCCCCCCCCCCCTCTTCACCTGTCTCCCCTTTCTTTCACCCTCCTCTGCTCTTAAACTGTCTACCTTTGCTTTCATCACTCCTTCTCTTCTCACCACTTCTTCATCTCTATCTCTCACTCCGCACTGCTGTGACACTTGTCATCTTAGTCTCTCTCCCACACACACATGCACGAACGCACGCACGCACACACACACATGCATACACATGTTACAAACTCTTCTTATTAAATTAGTCATAATGTCACCATGCTCTCTCTCTCCCAGGAGGCCAGTGTTATTGACTTCATTATGCAAATATAAACCGGCTGACAGCTATACTGCTGATAGGATAACACACACACGCACACACACACACACACACACACACACACACACACACACACACACACACACACACACACACACACACACACACACACACACACACACTCACTCACACACACACGTCTTGGCCAAGTGTCTTGGCCAGGGAAACATTTCTTGCTGGTTCAGATAATTATGTCAACCAGTGGAGTTGATGTGTGTATTAGCAGGAAATCTGCTAAATCCAGTGAACCTGGGGAGTTGTGTGAGTCCATCATGGAGCCACACTGTGACTGAACAGAGCAGAGCAGAAGAGAATGGAGGCCTCTTGTATTTTTGTAAATGAATGCCATGTTATGAAACTCATTTTGTGGTTGTTTAAAAGGTTTTTGTTCAAGGAAGATTGGAGGACGTTTCCTGAATAGTTGTTCTGTTGTTTTTGATTGCAACCACGCTTCCGATCATCAAGGGGAGCATGCAGTGATAAAGCCGAATATCCAACCAACCAAACCGACTGGTTATAGATAAATAAATGAAAAGTGAAGTAAAACACTTTTGGTAGCTTCCTGCAAACTCAGAGACCGTTTGTTTTTCCTTTTGGCTCCTATGAAAAATATGGCGTTGTCACATGGTGCCCTCCACAGGGAAATGTATGAAAGCTCATTCAAGGGTAATGAAACAACAACTTCTGCATTGAGGTGATAAATCATGCACAAACACATCGGTATTAATATTTCATATTCCCAGTTCCTCCCAATAGAAAATGGAAATAGTTCACCTTCATTCCACAGATGGGACCTTTAATCCGTAATATTGGTATTCTTAATGCAGCAAAGGCAACGCAGCCAAGTCAGTACATCTGAAACGACTTCAAGAAAATTTCATCCCGAGAATTTTTTTGGATGAGTTCTGCACAAGAAAAAAGAAAAAAAGGAAATCTTCTCTATAATTTAACATTTGTGTTGGCTCTGCAGCGCGTCGTCCACGCCAACATCAAACAGGCGACACTTGTCTGTGAATGCGTCTTCACAGGAAGGAGGCTGATGGAGGAGCAGGCCAGGTGGATGTACTCCACACGTACCTGCACGGCCTGCAGACTCCTGACCTGATCCCGCCTCTGTGGCTCAGCCAGGAAGTGCCGGCCTCTCATCCTCGCTCTGATCCGCCCGCCCCGCAGCTCCCTCCATCAAAAGGGCCGCTCGCCACTCGCTGCAGCCAGAGCCACGCTGTGTTTTGATAGCAGTTAACAGACAGGGAAATGCATCGGAGAGTAAACAGTAAACACACACACACACACACACACACACACACACACGCATGCACGCACACGCTATCAAACGGAGAGTTGGCAGACGCAGGGCAGACAGATGGAAAGACAGCAGAGAGCAGTCAGGAAGTGGAAATTAAAGTCACAGTGTCACAGAGCTCAGCCAATAATATTTCACACACCGGCTCACTGAACATTATTTATTATTCTAGTAATATCGTGGCATTTTTGGTGAATGTATTATTTGTTAAAATCATAGGTGTGAACAGTCATTGTTTCTCTCGATGACTCAGGTGAATTCCTTCACAGATCTTCACATTCACAACGTGGATCAACATGAGAAACTAGCAAAACAAACAAAAATCTATAATCATGACAGCAGTTAAAGAAGATTTTATATACAAATCAACTATCAACCAAATGCTTTTCAAAATAAAAGTCCTCTAGTAAAGCTTTGTGTAAAGAAATGCGGCAGTAAAACAGATATGATGCTTTGACTTTGAGGATGACAACAGTGCTCAGTGCCCCTAGGCTAAGATAAGCTAATTTACTTCGTACTTAACTTAACCCACCATGTTTTTACTGTAGCCCAGAATGGACAAACTAAAGATTTTTGATTTGACTGGTTGATTCTCAAACACTGAACTAATTCTAACATTATGGTACATTTATGGGACAGGTGTGTTGAGTAGAGCCAGAAGACTGGCTGTGTTTTAATATGGGATTGTTGATGCGGGTGTCATGGCGGATTGACTGCTTGACTAAATGATTAATTGGTTGGTTAGTTGATTCACTTGGTTGGTTGGTTGATTGATTGATTGATTCCAAATAAGACGAGCGTAGGAGTGGCACACCTCTCATGTAAAAGTTGTTTGTTATCAAATCATCATTGTCATTATTTACATTGCTACTGTGTTGTCCCATAGGTTAGTGAGTCATATGAATCCATGCCGATGTTCCATTTTAAAGTATGAATGAATAGAATGGCCCACCGTGTATCCGTCTGTCTGACTGTCTGTCTGTCTGTCTCTCTTCATTCAGCAGTGTATGATATCAAAACATCTATTAGCCACAGTTATGCAAGAGACGCACGTTCAGCCTCAGACGGTCTGGTGGGGAGGAATTAGAAATGAGGAGCTGCACACCAGACACCTCATGCATTTTTAACCAATCAATATCCGCTATTCTACGTCTCTCCCTCTCTCTACCTCTCCATGCATCCATCCCTCCGTTTTTCTAAGCCTCCCTCTCTCCCCCCCCTCTCTCCCACTCTCTCCCCTCTGCTGTGTTCTGTGTACTGCTGCTCTAACCCCCAACAACCCCCCCCTCTCTCTCCCTCTCTCTCTCTCCCTCTCTCTCTCCCTCTCTTGTTACCTTTTCTCCTTGAACAACTGCAAACTTTATTCATTTGTCTCGTCCCTCTCGTCTCACCCCGTCTGATCTCTCCGTCCATCTCGTGTCACGTTATCTCCCTCTCATCTCGCCTGTTGTCCTTTCTCCCCTCTCGCTCTCTGCCTCTCTCTCTCTGATCTCCCGCGTTGTTCTCTCTCAGTATATCGATTAAAACTTGCGCTGTAAACGTTCAATATGAACCATATGAAACACTTTAGAAATCATTCCTATTTACTTTTCCCCATAGGAATGTGTGCACAGGCATCAATACTGTCCAGGCTTTGTATAAACATTTATAAAGTTCTGACAGCTCCCACAATATAAATGATAAAAAGGTGCAATGTTTTAACAATACAAAACACAGCAATATGATATCAACTGAAATGAGTTGTTCTGTTGTTTTGCAGCAACGCCCCCTCCAGCAGGAGGCGCCCTAGGCGCCCGCCTATGTGGCCTATGCCAAGAGCTGGCTCTGCCAGATTGGTAGGGGGGGGGTGTAGTGTAGCAGCTGTTACTGCCAACTGGGTAACACTGCACCTGACCCCATTCGGTCTTTCCCGCTGGTGGTGAGGCCACAGGACGGAAGGATAGATACATGGGGTAACATGGGGTTAAGTATTTTGCCCAAGGGTACTTCAGCATGTGGGATGGGGAAGGCTGGAATCGCACCTCTGACCCTCTTGGTTGTTGTCCTCCATCCCCTCAACCACAGCTGCCACATTCGTCATAATTTTAATTACATTTTTGTAACCTTTAAAGATGCACCTTTCTCTCACATGTACCTCCATTTTGTGCCGAACACCGTACCTTTAACAGTCTGCGGTTGTATCCCGGCTCAACCAATCACTGTCTCAGTCTATTATTGCGATGTTTAGCTTGGTTCAGGTCCCGTCTGCTCACATGGAGGAGACAGTATGTTCTATAGCTGACTGGAAGTCATCAAGATCTTTGGCTTCACTTTTGCAAACCCATTGTTTTGGTCAGTGTTCAGACACAAATGTAATTCAATGGAATGTGGGGTTTTTTTTTACCTGTGGGATGGGGAGAGATGGGGATCAAACTGCCTACTTTTGAATTAGTGGTAAACCCACTGCTCCAAAATGTAACTAATGTACCAGGAGTAAAATTAGCCTTGATTTGTTGACCTCAATCCAATCAGAGATGATATACAAGAAATATGGCCGTCAAGGTATTTAAAGGTGCAGTCTGTAAGATTTCGGTCATTTTTATCACTTCTATAAATATTACAAAACAATTACATACTGACATTTTCATGAATTCATAATCACTTCAATGTTTTATTTTTTTCTCCGTTACCCTTAAGTGAGCCCATGAATGTATATTTACATGAGAAGCAGGCCCTCTCTACAGGGTGAGGGTGAGGTGATGAATACAACATACACACACTGCACCTTTAAGTGGAGATACAGCAGATAAGGAATATGGATTTGACGGAGATGCCTGACCCTGACAAGAAGGAGAAAAAAAGCACAAGCTGTAGATTTGAATAAAGTGAATGGAAATGGACTGAAGGCTCAATTTGATAATAGGACTTAAAGTCTGTTGTGATTTACATTTCACATTCAGGCGCGGCTCCAGATAGAAATGACAAATGTAGGGAATTTTATTAAGCCGCTGTGAGCTACTGCTGCAATATCCACGACTAATAGCACTTACAATTCTGCCTGCAGGCACACACACACACACACACATACATGCACCCACCCACACACACACACACACACACACACACACACACACACACACACACACACACACACACACACACACACTAAAGGGCATGCAGCCTCTTAAGCAGGTAAAATGTTTGCTCAGACAAGGAACCAAAATGAAACTAAATTAGAGTGTGATTCATTGTGCAACTGACTACACACACAAACACACACACACATGCAAACATATACAGTTGGGTTTTTGCTTTTTGCATGATATTTTCTCACAGTGTTTTACACGATTTTGTGCATTTCTAAAATCCTTGTGTTTTCCTTTGTCAAACATTTAAAAGCAGATTCGTGGAGGAGACATCTTGTGGTGTTCAGTCCCTTCACCTGTGACGCTCTAACGTCGCTGCACAATACACGGAATAAAATATTCAGGGCCGATTCTTTCATTCTGCTCGTTTATCAAAGTCAAAGAAAAATTGAATAACTTATTTTTCCTCTGGGTGGAAAAAAAGAGAGCTTTCATTTTCCTTTCTTGACAAATTCAGTCGTTGGATCAGGAAAATGGAGGCGGGGCTCTTCCTGTAATCTCCTGGCTGTAATAATTACAGAGGTAAATACGCCTCGGCTGCTCGATCACTCAGGAAAACGCTCGCGGGCCAATTAAATAATTCTAATTGTGAAATTAATGATAATCGTGTCGCGAAACCTGGAGCTATGCTACACCATGACTATACATTAAATGGTTCTTTAAATAGGGTGTTAATCAGATTGCATTTGAAGTGGTTGGAATCAAATATGGAAATTGTTAATGTGTTTTCTCTGTTTCCCGCCTGGAATGTAAAGTTTCCGCCATGTCTAACAAAGGCTTTATGAAAACATCGAGCTTCACCGTGGATTTCTATTTCCTCCCTCTTTGTTCGTGACGAGCAAATCAGCTGACGTGTTCAATTAAGAGGCACAGGACGTTCCTACATGTCTAATTATCTGTATTTTCTGACCTGCGCATGAAAAGAGGGTTTGGTCCGTCTCCTGCATGTCTCATTAAAACATGTCCTCAGAGACTGCGCGGTCACAGTCACAGTTGTGGCTTATGTTCTGGAGGAACCTCTGCTTAATAACACGGATGTACATCCATTTGTTAAGTCATTATCAGGTTGTGAATGACTCAGCCATTCGACTTTTCTGGGCATGAGGATTGGAAGTCCAGTTATCTATTTATTTATTTATCGGGGGGGGGGGTTATACTTGAACTCTGCTGGCTGGCTGAAGCAAAAACCATAAGCCCCGCCCCCTGATGGGAAGGTCAAAGGCCAAATCATCAGTCAAATCTATTTTTCATATAGTTAGTCAAACCAAAACATTCTGATATTTTTTGGTTCTTAACAACACAACTATATTCAGCTAATGTTAATGTGCTTATGATGGAGAGCCCAGACTCACTCGTGATTGGTCAAGCGCATGTATCTGTGTGACCCCTAGATAGCGGTGTTTGTTTCTGAGATAGTATTTTGGCCTCCTGTCAGGATGCTGAATGAAGGATGAAAGAAGAGAAAAGAAGGAAGAGCAGAGAGATACCATCATCTGTACATTCTGTAATGAGTCCACACTCAAAACCCTCTGCACTGTGGATCCAGCGTGTAAGAGTTGATGACATCTAGTGGTGAAGTTGCATGACACAGCGGAATACTCCTCACTCCATCCTCCGCTTCCAAGTTATGCAGGAGAACCTTTGACGGCCTTGAAACTCAAAAGATGACTACGTTTGTCCATTCTGGGCAACTTTAAAGATATGGTGGCACAACATGGCCGCCTCCATAGAGAGGACCTGCTCCCAAAGTAAAGGGATCATGAAATGATGATTCTTATTCTGTAAATATCTATTTGTTTAAAATAACTGTTCCACTCTACAGACTTCAGACAAATCCTACTCACTGGACCTTTAACTGTATAATGAGTAAACATTAAAGGTGCAGTATGTAAGATTTCAGTCATTTTGGTCACTTCTAAAAAGATTACAAAACAATTACACACTGGCATGTTAATTCATTTATAATCACCTAAATGTATCATTTTTTCCCAGTGCCCTTAAATGAGTCCATTGTTGTATATTTACATGAGGAGCGGGGCTGCCATGTTTTTACACTAGCCCAGGGTGGACATACTAAACGTCTTTTAAGTTCTAATGACGACTGAAGTCGACCGGAGGTTCTCCTGCCTGTTCAGAAGGGTGAGGGTGAGGTGATGGATACAACATGCAACTTCACCTTTAGAGAGCACCAAATCTCACACACTGCACCTTTAAAGTGCTTAAATCTATATCGTATTTGGTTGCATGTTGGTCTTGAAGGTGTGTTTGTGTGTGTGTGTGTGTGTGTGTGTGTGTGTGTGTGTGTGTGTGTGTGTGTGTGTGTGTCAGTGCAGAGCGACTCAGTCTGAATGATCCTTGTGCGTCTTCCTCGTCTCCTCTCTCTCTCTGCTGAGCCTGCAGCTAAAAGCTTCTCTTTGGCAGCACAAGCACATCGAGAGATTAGCAGATATTTGCCAAGAAGTTAGTCGGCCTGGACCTCGTCCTCCCCTCCGCCACCTTCAGCACATTAGTCGAGGCTCTGTCATAATCCGGCCACGTTTGCATGAGTCACACGAGGTGCGATATTGACATTTTCTCTCACGGCGGCAGAATGAGTGTTTTTCGGCTGCAGTGAATCGGCTTTGTCAAACCTGCCATGGTGATGATGTGAGTCTCCGCCTCCTCGCCCTGTGGTGGTGACAGGTTCCCGCCGCTCGCTGTGAGACCACCGCCTTGTTGACACCCATATTTATATTCAAGACGAGCCAACGCAGCCCATCTGACTTTGTAACTTTCTCAAAGCACCGCGTATGAAAATGGAGGTCACGAAAAGTGCGGCCCCCCCAAACAGGCTGTGGGTACAGACGGCATAACTCCATACACACAGCAACGCATTCAATGTGCGGGAATATGATATGTACCGCGCCGAGTACTTTCAGATTAAGTACCTCCTATTTTCTTTGTATTACAGCTGATACTGTGTCCTTGATTTTTAGATTTCCAAGCTGCCAAAGTAATGTAATTGAATGTGTCTAAGGTGCATTAAGCAGCTTTATGAATACATAATTTAGAAATCACCTGTGGTCGGCTGTGTGTCGAGGGCTCACGGTGTCTGTAGCTGGCAGGTTTTGTTCACAGACTGTATATAAAGATGGACGCCGCGTGTGTTTGTGAGGCTGGTTGTGGGCGGGTCACTCGTTGCCATCTGGCCGATCCCCAACTCCTCCTAGTTCCCTGGTTCATCCAAAAATGGGGGAAAGTTGGAGCACAAATAGAGTAGAGTTTTGGCTGTGGTGCTGTCACAGCATCAACAGGGTGTGGCGGGTCGGCCCAGGTGTCAGTCAAGAGGTCACGCCCTTGATTATGCACAATTTCTAACCTCGAAAGAATAGGAAAAAGCGATTAAGAAGGTTTGTGCCAAGCTTTAAACACAATCAATTCACCTCTAAAGTTGACTGTTTCAACATGGGAGTCGATGGGGATTGACTCGCTTTTGGAGCCAGCCTCTTGTGACCACCCTGTGAACTGCAGGTTTTTTTCACTTCTGTACTGGAGGTTGCTGCTTGGTCCTGATACGGTAACAACAGTGTCACTCAGCAGTGGGCTTGATAATTGTGATGAATCTCTTTTCGTCAGTATTTCATCATAACAACAAGTGTGAGCATCACATCCACTGCGTTTCAGTCCAAATCTCTGTGATATCAGTCTGCAGTGTTCTGCTGCAGGTGTGTGTCACGTGACTGAGTCTGTGCCTCTGTGTTTCCACGGCTCTGATCGGTGTTTTTCCTCTACTTTCTACGACAGCACCTTTAACGGGGAGGTTCCCTCCTCTCTCTCCACAGCGCACTCACCCCGCGTATCCTTCCCGTCCATTCGTCTGTCACTTTGATCACACTCTCGCTTTCCCTCAGTTCTGCACCGGGCAGATGAGTCCTCGCACGCTTTTTCTGCTTCGCTAAGTTTCAATAATCTGACTGCGCTTTTAGATAGTTTCAGATAGAACGAGGTGTGGGAGGTACGGCACATCAGAGCGGCAGAGGGTTGGGGTGGTTTCCTATCGTCTGTGTGTGCGTGTGTGTGTGTGTGTGTGTGTGTGTGTGTGTGTGTGTGTGTGTGTGTGTGTGTGTGTGTGTGTGTGTGTGTGTGTGTGTGTGTGTGTGTGGGCTGAGATAGGCTGGCAGCAGCAGACATCTGGTGACATCTGGTCCAGACAGATAAAGTAACAAACACATTCTATCTCACTATCTAGAAGGGGGTGCTCCGTCTCTCTCTCTCCCTCTCTCTCTATCTGTCAATCACCCTCTCGCTCTCTTTATCATTTTTTTCCCCCTCCCTCTGTCAAAATAAAATTCAAAAATAACTGAAATCTCTGTCAGGGACATGACAGTGAAGCAGCGCGCCTTGATAAAGCAGCACAAAGCTTCAGATGAGAGAAATAATATCTGGTATCAGTGAATAGATTGTGACCCCACATGTATCAACCACAACAATACAGACACATTTGCCCTCTGTTTTCTTATCTTCCCCACATAATCACATCCAGTTTGCCTTTTCATAATGAAAGTAGAATTATAATACTGCCAAAAGGGAATTGGAGTGTATATTTAGAGCCATCTATCCGGTATTGTATCGACCTCATGTTGAGACTGTTTTCTCAGCTGACGTTTCCCAGGGCAAGAATTCAAGTGAAGTCTGATTTGATCCTTTTCTCGTTTTGAGTAATTAAATCTGCTTCAATGGAGAAACAGCTCACATCATAACCTTCTGTTTATGGGATTTCAGACTTTCTCATCTAAATGTTACAAATGAACAAATGATCAAATTTAGATGTAACACCCAAGGTCAGGAGCTTTGTGGTTGTCAAAATCGGACCAGTGCAGCACTATTTTCACTTCGAGTGCTCTTTTCATGTTTCATGCCATGATCCTTTATATTTTTATATTTGCTGCGGGTCAGTGAAAAATGGACCAGGGGCCACAGTTTGGCCCTAAGCATTTTCATCTCCTGCTATGCACGAGCTTAAAGGTGTCGTGTGTTCACCCTTCTGAACATGCAGGAGAACCTATGGTAGACTTTGGTTGTCATTAAAAAGATGTCGGCCCCCGTAGGGAGGACCCGCTCCTCATGTTAATTTACATTAACGGGCTCATTTTAGGGTAATGGGGAAAAATACATTTTAATGATTATAAATTCATGAAAATGTAAGTCTGTAATTGTTTTGTAATATTTATAGAAGTGACAAAAGTGACTGAAATCTTTCACACTGCACCTTTTAATGTCCACTCATATTCACAGGGAGGCCACAGTTAGAGCTCCAGATCCAAGCGGTCAAACAATGAGTGACCTTTGTGAAAGAGCAGGTTTGAGTTGAAAGTTTAAAAAAAAACGAGACAAAGTTGAGTTTTTGAGTAACTATGAGAAAGAGGCACGAGAATGACAATGAGGGCGGTGTGAAAGATGAGAGAGGGAGAGAGGATGCAAAACAAAAGGTGGAGGATGATGAAAATAAGCAAAACATGGCTGGAGGGGGCGACGGGTGGATGACTAAGTAGGTGAGATGATGAATCGAGGGAGGGATGGATGGATGGATGAATGGGTGGATGTTTTGACGCACGGCCCTCAGGGAGTCTGCCATTATACATGCCACTGTCACTCAAGATTAGCGGCATAATTAGCTGCACCGCGTGTGCTTCCTATGTGTGTGTGTACGTGCGTGAATCCAAGTGTTGTTTTCCTGTATGTGTGTGTGTGTGTGTGTGTGTGCGTGTGTGTGTGTGTGGGAGGGGTAATCTGTGACAGAGATTGATGGTAAGGGGGAAAGCAGGCCATTATGTTGTATAGCCCAGGCAGTGATAGCCTCTGCACCTCCATGTCTGTTTAAACCCGCCAGTCCTTTTGAAGGTGTGGCCCCACTCACCCCCAACAACACACGCGTTAGTCCACCTTTAATTGGAGTGTCTTGTGTTTTGTTTGTCTGTTGTTGTTGTTGTTGTTGCTGCTGCTCATCCAATCTGCCACTGTGGCAGCGACACTGAGATAAATGAAGTGTCACTCACCAATGAGGCAATCAGCCACTGACGTGTTAACCCCGGGCTCACTCCTCTAACTGAGGGATAGTTACGAGTCATTTGACTGCTTCATAAAACATTTAAAACCCTGCCCCCCCCCCCACACGCACCCCCCCCCCCCCCCCCCCCCCCTCCCCCCCCCTACTCTTTATAGCAGGCTATCAGGAATCAGACAGACAGACAGACTGCCCACCCACAGGACAGGTGGAGGGGGAAGGGGGGGGGGGGTGTACAGAGTGAGCACATGGTCTCACTCATTATATGGTGCTTGATGGTTGAAGGCCATGTTCTCCAGCAGCTGCACTCTGACCAGAAGGCTGCATCTCCCTGCCTCTGTGTGCTTGTGAGTTGCTCAGAGTGAAAAGAGGCTGGCTGCTCCCCTGCTGAGCGGAACATCAGCCTCGTCAAGTCGGCCAGAGGCAGCTGCAGTGGGGATGGATGTCGGCACCGGCGGCCTTCACAATAAAAGCGCAGGGATCTATCGATCTACCAATTCCTGTATGTCTGACTGCAGAACACAGAGAACAGTTTATACCATCTGATTCACACTCAAGCCTGATTGATGGTTGCATGTTATATATATATATATATATATCTGTTGCGATTCCTTCAATGTGTTCTTGTTGCAGTAACTGTCACTTAGACATTAATCGGCTGCAGGTCGCCAATTATAATCCACTTCGTTTTTGTCACCAGTGATTGGCTGGGAGCTCCAAATGAAAAAAACAACAACAAACGACACAGGCAGAGATCCAACATGGTGGAGGTAGAAATCCAGATGAGACCATTTTCATTTTGGATTAACAAGACACACGTTTCACACACAACACCAGCATACAACCATTGATATATTGCGTTGGGAAGTTGCATAGCCGTTTTGAAGTGTTCAGTTTGCACCTTCATAAATCAGACTTCAGCTTGTGTCATGTTAAGGCCCAGAAGAAGAACAGTATTGACTGTGGTGTGTTTTGGAAACAAAACATAATTAATGAACCTTGGATTATATGATGTGTGTGTGTGTGTGTGTGTGTGTGTGTGTGTGTGTGTGTGTGTGTGTGTGTGTGTGTGTGTGTGTGTGTGTGTGTGTGTGTGTGTGTTTAAGTTAGATTTGGCCATGTTGGCTGAGCTATAGACTTTTCCCCCTCTAACCCTGGACTTGATTGAAACCAACAGTTTGAGACTGAGACATAAACATCAAAAATGCTTGTTAGATTCAGCTGAGGCTTTGCGTTTCTAGCCCCCCCCCCACCCACACATCTAGCCCCCCCCCCCACACACACACACACAGTGTACTCTCTCAGTGTGTGTGTAAATAAAATGGCTTTATTTATATATCCAAAAAAAGTTGGTATAATTAATATTTATTAATTCAATATGTCAGGGTCCTTAGAAGTGCAACCTGTTATACTTATGATACAATCAAACAAATAAACAGAAGAAAAAGAAGAAGAAGAAAAAGAAGGAAAAGAAAAAGAAAAAGAAGAAGAAGAAGAAATACTTCCTGTTTACTTCCGTTTCAATCTTTGTTTACTTCCGTTCCACTGCTTATTTTGAGTACTACTCGTTGTTTGACGTGTTTGTTGTAACCCTCTAGCAAAAATAGCTCGTGATACAAATAATTCGGGATGTTTTATTGTGGAAATCGTTACAGGAACAGCTCGGTGGTCCTTCGGTGGTTGACTTGACAGCTGGCAGGCGGCAGAGACGCTCCTCAGCTCACTCTCTCTCTCTCCTCCCTCACCCCCCCTCTCTCTCTCTCCCTCTCTCTCTCTCTCTCTCTCTCGGTCCGTTGGTCCATCCCGGTTCCCATTGTCTCCTCCGCTCCGCTGCTTGAAGACGAACCCGGGAGACGAGCAACTAAACTCAGCCCCGGCTTCCTCTCCATGCCGCCGCCTGAGCGTCTCATCCACGGGACTCTCTCGCCGACGTCGCGTCCCCGCGTGTCCCCCTGCTCCCCGAGAAACGTGGAGGGATGAACCCAGAAGGGGAGAGGCGGTGAATGAATCCGAGCTGCGGCTGACACAACGGCGGCTGTGTTGTGGGGCTACATGGGGGAGATAATCCGGAGGAGGAGGAGGAGGACTTCTTACCCCACTGAGACACCGAGATCCGCTTCCAGGGGCTGGTGGCACACAACAGCCCAGCAACACCATTCAGAAAGAGAGTGGATGAGGTGGGGATGAACAGTAAGTGATCATCCGTGAGAGGACAAACTCAGGAGAGGACCACAACAACAACAACAACAACATCTGGTCAATGGGAGGAGGGAGAGACCACTTTCACTTGGTTTCCACAAATTAGGATCTTTCAATCCGGGAAGTCAATGGGATTACCGGAGATGAGATTATCCAATCTGCGTGCGTCTAATCTCACCGCCTCTGCCTGTTCATGTCTTTCACCCACAGTCCATGTCAAGGATGCTACTCATGGAGGTCATCGTCTCCCCGTGAGGACAAGCAGAGCCTTTGTGGACACGACAGTGTCACTGTAATCCCAGGTAGTTCCCCTTTGAGCTCCACACTGTCAGAAATCTGAATTCATTAAGTGTTTGGACCAATCAATGGAGATGCATTACACCACCTGATTCACCCAGTTACTAAACCGCCTTCGGTTGCAGAGGCTTGAAAAAGGCTTTGCCCACATAACCGAAGCTCTGTGGATTTGAAGCGTGGAACAATCCGTGCACTCCCATCGCCCACCCGTCCCTCCACCCTCTCTGATTGCTAACCCCATGTGTGTTGCAGATTCAGGGACCACGTCTTAGGCTTTTAACCTGTCTGCGGCTCTTTCATTCAGATGAACTAGAAGCTTTGCAATTCCCACGAGCTCCAGAGAAACAGGGAGAGAGAGAGAGAGAGAGAGAGAGAGAGAGAGAGAGTTCCAGGGGCTCGGATCTGATCTCTGCCTCTTACCTGGGCTGCCAGCCAACCAGACGGCCCTCAGGGGGGGCTTGGATCGGGAAGGTCCAGCTGGGAATTTTGGAGTTACCCAGACTCTCCTCACCACGTGGGCCACGGCGGAGAGGGAGGTGCCAGACACCATGGGGTGCTGTAGTGGCAGGTGCACCTTGGCCTTCATCTGTGGCATGCAGCTGGTGAGTAGTGAGATTGATGTTGATCAACTAAAAAGTCTCCATGTGGAAACGACAAAGAAATGTATTCAAGGCACTTTGCGTTAGAGTTGGCGACATCAACCGGTGAGGTTGCATAATGCAGCTGAATACCTCACCCTTCTTTTCCAAGAATGTAGGGAGGCCTTGTGTAGCCCTCGGTTGTTATTAAACCTCAAATGATGTTTGAATGATCCATTCTGGGCCACTGTAGAAACATGGTGCTGCAATACGGCAGCCTCTGTAGAAAGGACCCAGCCCTGACCTAGAAATAAAAGTCTAAAAGACTTTAAATAATAAATATATATATATAGAATAATATATAATATATATAT
>JAFBJT010109271.1:190513-209052 GCA_016785325.1 Chascanopsetta lugubris
ATATATACATATAATATAATATATAATATATAATAACAAATATAAATAAATAAAAGACAGTTCCATTGACAATTTGTACATCTGGGTGAAGACACATTCTTAAAAGCCAGATTTTATATATTTACAAGATCTTCGTAAATGACCATTCTCACCAAAATCCTGCACGCTGGACCTTTAACCCTCGCTGATGGAAAGAAATGTATGAGTGAGAGCTGGGATTACTGGAGTGTACAGGTGTGTAAAAGGTCATGATACAAAGTCGGGTCCACGATGAGGGACAGATTGACGAATAGGTGAGATGAACGGATGAATGGCTGTTGGAGGCTGCTCTGAGATGGATAGATGGAGGAGGCAGGGAATGATGAATGGCGGCGCGGGAGAAAAAAGAGGCATGGGTGGATGGATGGCAGAAAGATGGAGAGAGCAGGTCTATGTGATTTATGGATAGAAATGTATGGATAAAGGCAACAGGAGGAGGGATGGAGTTGGAGTGAAGTGACAGTATCAGTTGCTGCCAGTCTCTCTCTCTCGCTCTCTCTCACTCTCTCTCTCTCTCTCTCTCTCTCTCTCTCTCTCTCTCTCCCTCTTTCTTTGTGTGCCTCTTTCCCTTTGTATCCCTGTCTCCCATCACCATCTGTGTCAATGGGAGCCGGTGCCAGCCAAGACAACGGGGAGGGAGGGAGGGAGGGAAGGAGAGGAGAGATGGGCGTGGAGTATGTGAGCATGCATGTATGCAAACACTATTTCCTGCAAGTCTCATAACAGTCGCCACAAGTTGTGTGGAAACCCACCGTGAAATGACCCATTCGTTTGTCAACTGTAGTTTTGCAAAGAGAGTTTGGTGTTTTGGCCACAGCCATCTTGTGTCCTTCTAACCAGGAGTAACAAGCAGGTGATTAGTCTGACTGATGTCTCTGACCCGCACTGATTGGACAGTACTGGCTGTCAATCACATGGCAATCAATCAATGACTTCTAACAATCTATGGCAGAAGGGGGCGATCTTTAGTTTAGTCTTTCGTTTTTATTGCCTTGAGATCAATGTGGCTGTTATAGTTGGATTGATCAGTGGGTGGAACACGTCCTGCATCAGCTGAGAGCAGCTGACCAATCACAAGAGACTGGGTCACTCGGCCGGTCAGAGCAGTCTGGGCTTTTCTGTGAGGGAGGGGCAAGAGCTATACAGGGAGTCTCATGGAGGGTGGGAGAACAGGAGCTGGAGCAGTGGACAGTATGAAAAGTACAGCATATGTGAACACCTAAGACTATCAACCTGTTTTTGTAAAGACACTAATTACAATGTATGATAGCAAAAATAAGAAAAAGAGATCTTCTTTAATTTTAATCCAGACCATACTTTACAGAATGAAAATGACACTGTGTTGAAGAAGAATTGAAATGTGTGTTTGAGAACATATTGTAAACTCTGAAGTTGTAGGATCACCTTCTCTTAGACTGACCACTTTTTGCTGCTGTAAGCGAGTCGCCCTCCTCTGGTGGTCATTTGAATTGATCCAAAGCTATGGCACCCCGTGTGTTTGATCAGTGTACAAATGCTTGCTCTCATTTAGCTTTGACTAAAAACTGTTGGCCTCTTCAACTGCTCATATTGCTCCTCATATTCCACTGGCTGGTTGCCAACATTGTCTTTCGGTGGTTGGGTGCCGGGCTGTGAATTAATCAAAACTGTTTGGCTGTGTGCTGCAGCTTTTAACAAGACTGATGAAAGACATTTGATTCAACCAGAAGATATGTTACTATAACCCCAAATAGCCCTAAAATGCTTCAGTGGTTTGTGTTAGGTGATAAATTTCCCTTGGCTTGTCTCAATGAGCAACTATTTTGTTATTATGTGCAATAAAGTGTCCCATTAAACACATGAATATTGCATTCTGTGCAGCTTTATAAACCAAAATGGTCGTACCCTGTCTCCCAGCTGTAAAAAAAGTTACTTGCTGGCGGTTGCCCCTTCGATCGTTGCGCAACTCTTCTTCTTGACTACATGTGAAAACAAATTAGTATTATTACTGTGCATTGATCAAGGTCAGCGACTGCCAGTGTAGAGCAATAGGTCCAGGCTGGATTCCCTGGAGGATCGCCCGAGAAATACTGGAAATCACTGCCACAATTGGTATTGCAGGAGTGAGGTTTTGGCACAGAGGTGTCACTTGTGTCCAAATACATCCTGTATTCTGGGCAGGATGGAAGGAGAGCAGAAGGCTACCATCATACTGTCAAAAATGCCTCCTTTCACCATTGAATTGGTCTTAATGGTTCAGTTTGAGAAATGGAATGAGAAATCGAATGGGTCCTCTGCACAGTTGGTCCTCCGAATAGACGTGGCAAAGTTACACCTCTATATTTTTACAGTACCCCCGAATGAAGTTTAGTAATAACCGAAAGGCTGGTCATAGGTCCTGCTATGTACTTAAAAGGTGAAGGGTATTCAGCTACGGCATGCAATTTTGCTATTCTGTCACAAAATACTTCACACTGTGCCTTTAAATTCAATTCAGTATGGCATTTAAAAAAGCTTGCTGCCTTGGGCTGCAGGGCTCCATTGTAGCATTCTCAGCTCATGGAGTCATGTACGGCAAGTGTGCACAAAGTCGACTTGAATAGGGTTTCTGTAACAGACACAGTGCCGTGTGTGTGAGTGTGTGTGTGTGTGTGTGCGTGTGTGTGCATGTGTGTGTGTTTGTATCCAGCTCAACAATTACATGAAAGTCACCTAATTTACTGTGAATGACCCTCTCTGTCCAAGTGTGCGCTTGTAGGGGGCCCATTGTGCTGGGGAACGGGACACTGCCGCGCACGTTTCCATTCAAAAAAATAAAAAAAAATAAAAAGGGAGCCAACAATGGCTTTTTAACCCAACATGAGATTTCCACATGAGCCATACAGTCATGAAACACGCCATTGTGTTGTAAGTGTGGACGCTGGGTATTTCCATCAGCGAAATAGTGAGAGTGTATCTGTGTTTGTATGTGTGTGTGTGTGTGTGTGTGTGTGTGTTTATGTGAATGAGATGCTGTCATAGTGATAGTCATTGTGTGTAATGCGGTGGAACTAATGCTATGCCATAGTCAACAACATGTTTTGCTCTGCTAACTGTTGTAATAGCGAAGCCAGCTGATGCCACCGCTGGCTGAGCCGGAGGTCTAATACTACTGTATTTTACTGTTCGGCCATGCACAGTTAGCTGGCTTATGGCTGAAGCCATTTACACGCAGACCCCCTGATGGTGTCTTCACAGAAATTCTCCTCTCTGCAAGGATGCAATGATACAGATATTATTATGCTGTTAACACACGCTGCTGGTATGTCAAGGGAAAACTGCACGGCCCTTAGTTGTCATTGATAAAATCAGATCATTTTCTCCACGAATGGAAAGTCGATGTTCATAGCTGACCCCAGCAAGCAGGAAACAAGGCAGGTCAGAGCGTCTCATGTACCGGAACTGATCCTCAATGTTGCTCCTAACAGCTGTTTTTCTCTTGCTTCATTAGCCGGGTTAATTGCAGAGATATCTGATGTCTCCATAGCCAAGCAGGGATCAATGATCCAGGTTGGAGATAAAAGACGTCCGCCCCATTGTTGACGTCACCATGTGCCAAGTGCAATTAGTCTCTCCGGATGAGATTATACTGCGTTGTTATTCAAACGAGATCAAATTAGTGTATTACCATTGATGAGGTGTATAAGGTCACTCTATTTGGTCACTAGTCAATTTTAAAGACTTGTTGTCTGCTTTGCTTACAGGGGCTATGGGGGTGGCTAATGAGAGGCTTTATCCCATGGACATAAACATCTGAAAGAAGCTCTAGTGAATGATCCTGTGAAAAGTGCAGTGTTTAAGATTTGGTGACCTCTAGAGGTGAAGTTGCAAGTTGTGTCCATCACCTCACCCGCACCCCTCTGAGCATGCAGGAGAACCTATGGTAGACGTCAGTTGTCATTTAAAGTCAAAAGATGTTTAGTATGTCCACTCTAGGCTACTGTAAAAACATGGTGGCCCCCATAAAGATGTAAATATACATTAATGGCCTCATTTAAATGTAATGGAAAAATGATGATCCATTTAGGTGATTATTAATTCATGAGAATGTTGGTATGTAATTGTTTTGTATTATTATTATAAGTGACAAAAATGACAAAAGTCTTACACACTGCACCTTTGAATTTCACTTTTTAATTTTAATTTGTTTTATTTGAATAATTGATTTCAATCTACAATGTCTTTTTTCCTCTTTGGAATATTTATTTTATTGTATAATAATCGTGCAGCCTTACAAAGGTGCCACCTGTTACCCCATTCCCCTGTTCTTACCATAAAAATTCCTTACACGTTAAGAGCCAAAGGTCAAGTTGGTGTTTAGCTGCAATATGCATCTTCACCACTAAATGTCACTATATATCCTGCACCTTTTAAATAGTCCAGTTTTGAGTGAAGAAGAGATGACGATTGTAGCAGGTTAGATGTTTTTACCAACACGATACACACACACACACACACACACACACACACACACACACACACACACACACACACACACACACACACACACACACATACATATGTCACTGGTGACTCACTTGCTGTGCCATTGGTTGTGGTTCTTGTTGCTATATCAGTCTACGAGCCTGCTGGCTGCTGTCATAAAGTAGATGACAAAATAATCCAATGGCGTGATAGGTAACAGGATGGCAACTGGTGTTCTCGTTCCATTGGTTGGAGCAGAGAGGCCTGTGCAGACGGTAGGTGGGTGTTAATGTTGATATAGTTTCAATTATGTTGTTGGTGTGTTCGGTAATTGAATAGAGTGAAACCCTGCGATTCTCTCCCAGAGAGATGATAATTGACAGTCCAGAGTTGTAGTGCAATGTTGGACGGTCTCCAAAAATGGGGACATTCCAGAAAAAGGTGAAAGGTTGTGCACATCACAAGAGCTGTGTGCGGGAGCAGGTTTATCGTCCAGCAGCCATAGGCTATTTGAGACACACTGTTTGTGTGTCAGCGTCACTACATTCCTGTGACATTTCCCCCACTCAGGGACTTGATGAATAATTTACCACATGGAGGCTGTGGCGTGAATGCAGAAACGCTATCTCCGCGTGTGAGCTGTGTGGCACCTGATTGCAAAACAGTGACTGTGCAGACATTGAGAGCCAGAAGTCAATACTGATCCTGAGGGAGTTTCAGTGGGGGAGGAGGGGAGCAGATCAATGTTGGGATGTTGGATTCTACAGAAGCACAGTTTAAAGGTATTGACTCCGAAACGATCGGCAGAATATCTGTCTTCCACAACTGAAATAGAAAACTGACGCTGGATTAAAGGTTTAGAATTTGGGGACACCGAGTGGTAAAGTTGCACTCTTACCCCTGAAGCATTTAAATGATTAAATGAAAAAACAACATGGCTGCCTCCATTGCGAGGACCCAGTTTTGATGTGAATACACCTTAAAGGTGCAGTGTGTAAGACTTTGGTCATTTTTGCCACACCTAAAAATGTTACAAAACAATTACATGCTGACATTTGTATGAATTCATAACCACCTAAATGTATTATTCTTTTCCCATTACTCTTTAATCCGTTAATGTATATTTACATGAGGAGTGGGTCCTCTCTATGGGAGCGGCCATGTTTTTATGGTAGCCGATGGAAGTTTTAATAACAACTGAAGTCGACCATAGGTTCTCCTCCACGTTCAGAAGGGTGAGGGCGAGGTGATGGATACAACATGCAACTTCACCTCTAGATGTCACCAGATCTTACACACTGCACCTTTAATGGGCTCACTCTTTTCTACATTCATTGGATAATACACTCTCAAACACATCAGCGCAATGATTTTATTTTTCCATTTAAGCCAATCGAAATAAATATTATTTCACCTTAGGTGCTTTTACCCTAATCTTAAAACCCAGACCTGTAATAGATTTTGTTGAATTGCTTTGCAATTGGCTCAAAATGTCCATTATTGTTGCCATTTTGCAAAAATCTTCTCCCGCTCAGCCTGGTTCCTGCTCACAAACCGTATCATTCTATTAGCGACGTTCAGTCTCAGTTATTTTTGCACTGCGCTTCCATCACTCCTCATCGTCAGTTTTTCAGTATTTTGAAGTAAATCCATGTGAGGATATTTTCAGTTGAAAGCGAAGGCGGCTCCTGCTCCCTGACAGCAAACATAATCTTACAGACCTCGGTCCTCATCAGCACAACTCTGAGATAAAACGGCCTCTCTTCCCTTTTATGGAAAATGCTGCTTTCAACGAGGGACACACAATCTCAGCCTCTTGTCTATAGATTTTCTGTCGCTCTCTCCGACGCGCACGCTCTAATTTGTCAATCTCTCTACCCCCTGGTCTCTGTGTCTTTTTATGTTTGCCCCCGTTTACTCTGTGTATGTCTCTTTTTGTCGTTTTTCATGCCTTTATCAGTCTCCACCTACTGTTTCCTCCTCTCTTTGCTCACACGAATGCAGTCACATCACACCTCAGCCACAGACTTGTATGGCAATTCATTTGCTCAATGCCGGTTGTGCACAAAACACCTGCTGCTCCTGTTGGGGTGGCTCCATTGTGCCAGCTCAGCTTGACATCAGACCACAGACCTTGTGGATCAGCGTAAGAAGCAGTCAGGCTGTTGTTGCTGAGTCTGGGGGTGTAGGACTTTTTAGTCTTTACACGATGTTATCTTAAACAATGAATCCTTCATTGCACATAGAAACAAACTACTTGTTTTTGTTTGGCTGCCATCTGCTTAATTTCCTGTATCACCTTGAGTTGGCTGTATCGCCCACTGCGTTTTTTTATGTGTTTTCATGCAAAACCCCTGGGATAAGAGAGTCATGGTTACATGCATGAGGTTATACGAGAAACTAAAAATATTATTCCTCCACAAAATCACCAACAGCTATTCTACTGTAAAAACATGGCAGCCTCTATAGAGAGGACCCCCTCCTCATGTAAACATAAATTAATGGGCTCATTTTAGGGTAATGGAAAAAATTCCAACATTTGCGTGATTATAAATTCATGAACATTTCAGTATGTCATTGTTTTGGCATATTTTTAGTTTAGCTTAGTTATTTTCGAGTTACCAAAATGACCAAAATCGTACACACTGCACCTTTAAACATGGAGATAGTATATCGACTGCAGTAGTATTTGAATTATCGGTGATACGAGTTTTGTTAGATACTACACATATTACACAAATATACGGTTGTGCCAACTTTTCACCAAACATACTTCAGTATAATAGATGACGTGATTTTAATGCTTAGTTAAAGTTGCTAGGCTGTGAGTGAACAATCAATGTTTCATGGTGGGCCGTTAAAAAATTGTACTCTCTCTATCATGATTTTAACACAGCTAATCAACGTCTTTTCCAGCATGATTAATAGCTTCCTACTCCCAGCAGTGCGAAGACAAGTCTATTGTTATGTGCATTCATCTCTGTGACTGGAGCTGAAAACTTGGCACCATCATTAGTGTCTGTGCCTTGAAATCTTAAGGACTAGTTTGTATCAATTGGTTTCAATGTTCCACTAAAAACTAAATTAATGATTGGCTGGACCTGGGTGCTCCATCTTGGCTCTACCATATCTAATTTACCAGAAGCCGTCAACAATGAAAACCTCCAACACGTCGAGAAGCTGCAGTTGTGATACACAGTGAGCCACTAACGGCACTCAGTGTGAAATTCAGCCTGCACTATATACCGGAGCAGCTCGGTTCTAAATGTAATGCCATACTTGTTGGGCCGAGAAAAAAAAATCAATCAGCCAAAGGAAATCCATCATGAAGCTGTCAGCATACAGCACCATCTTATTCACAACCTGGACTCTTTAAATCCAGTCAATGCATTAGGGTTTGGAAAAAGACCAACCCCTGAAATGGAAAATATGGGCTAAGTGTATTTTTCTGCTGGAGCACGTCCAAGGGTAGAACAGAGCATGGTTAGAGCCGCCCGATGTGGAGGTTTGATGCCTGCTGCCTGATGCCGAGGTGTGTCAAAGAACAACTAGAGGTGACAGAGCTCCGACACCATGACCCTGCACACCGATTGATCTCTGATGATAGAGCAGTGGAAGAGTTCCTTCTTTTAGCTCCCGGTGTCATATTTAAGTCAATTAGCCGCTTGTGCAACCGAGAGTCGTGGAGCCACATGTCTTATTGCGTGTTCCATTAGCATGTTATTCAATCTGTTTTATCATACGGAGACGTGCTTACACTTGTCTTTTCTTTCGGACTAACACAGGTTACCTGATCAGACCTACTTGCCCTGCATAATACCTTCTACATGAACATCTAAATATAGTATGTAGAAATATTGTCGAGACAGTAAATTGTCGCAATGAGTTCCTCAGCCCCATGCCTAATGGATAAAATGCATTGCTTAACTGTTTATTCATATGCTTATTTGTTGGGGATGGAGCACATAAATAAACATTAGCATAAAATAGCAATCATAAATATGCTGGAGTTAGCAGGAATGCTCATTTTGATTTGTCGCACCGAGGCAGACGGAAAAACCTGCCGCCATGCTGTCAGCTCTCTTTAGCACAGCATTGCTTTAAGCTAATGGCAATGCTGAATAAATTAGTGGGTCACCAATGTTGTTGGCTAATGCTCTCAGAAGAATCTTATTTCACATATACCATCGGTAGTATATTTGTGTCTCCGTCCGCTTGTCTTTCTCCATGTGAGTTTATAGAACAGGGATAGAATCTATATCATATCACAGACATGACAGAGGGATCGTGTTATGTTTTGGTTGAAGGTACAGCATGAATGAATGAATGAATGAATAAATGCCATGTCATCTTCACCCGCATATACAGTGATCTGGGTTGTGGGGTGTCTCTACCAGTGCACATAGGGCCATTCGGGGTACCAGTGTCGGGGGCCAGTGTCCAGCAGGGTCCAACCAGTGACCTTTGGCTTCCCAAAGCGTCTTCTCTAACCACTGAGCCACTGCCGCCCGGATGAAGAAATTAATGAATGAATCACCAATACGGATATTAAGATCAACAACACCTGGAATCTGTGTGAGTGCTACAGTCGTATCTCTAGCACGTGGAGAGTATTGTGCGAGCAGAAAGTTGTACATCGACGGAGTCTCATATTCTTGATGGGTGAATGTGAAGGAGAGTTTGGCAGGAGATGGTTCACAGGATGGAAGTAAAGCAGTGCTCCACGGTGTCATTACTTGGTTATCGGAAAAAGGAAACAAACTCACTGTCTCCGATGTGAACGGATGACGGACCTTTAACGTAATCTTACCCATAGTTACGGACGATTATCACCTCAGGGTGCAAAGTTGAGAACATTTTAGGACAAAATGGAATCACAGACACCAGAGTCTCTGAAACACCAGTCTTAAAAAACTTAAAAAACAAACAAAACTTTTTCTTATACACTACAGTTTTCCACTGTAGACAAGACAAAAAAAACAATGTTTCTCTCTAAACTGAGGCTGTGGCACGCCTTGCAAAAGCATTCAGAGCCTCACAGAGTCTGGCAAACCCACGATACAGCATCAGCTCACTGTCTTTGTAAAAACAGTGAGTGGAAAAGTCGAATGAAGTCTTTTAAAATTCAAGTCGGAGGAGCTGACTCAATCGACACTCCTTCGCAGCTCAGTGGAGGCTCTAGAGCAGACCCTTACACAGTTGGATTATTTGTTGTGTGGTCTCAGTGATGCTGACACGCATGGTGTGAAATCACATCCACCGTACAAACCGCTGTTGTGCCTCTGTGAGGCGGTGGCACGATGCAAGACTCGGGCACGTAATGTCATCTAACAGTGAAAGTGCGGCTGCAGTATGAGCCCTGTGTAAGTCAGGGCCGGCTGGACAAAAAGGTGCAGGGTGCATGATTTGTTGGTGTTAGTGAACACACCGGTTAATGTTGGCCCTTCCTCTTCTGCCCAACGGTAAGATGTTTGGTGTGTGAGCAACGTTGGCTGATTCACTGAGGTTACAGATAACTAAGCTAACCTAGCTTTACTAACCTTCTGTTTGCCTTAAAATCTCACAGATACATGCAATACACCCCTCACCGGTGTTTATGTAGTTGTGCAAAAATGCATATTTTTCTTCTCATTACAATCTTTGGCTGAATACAGGCGCCAGCTGCAGGAAGCACATTCACCCGAGAACAGCTTAATTAGCCACGACTGATCTCATCCTGCACCAATCGTCGTCATTTTGATGTCCGCTGTTTTCCATCGTTCTTTGCTGATCAAGAAATTTAAGGAAAGATCAAAGGTTTGATCAGAGATTCTATTTTTATAGATAAAAGCACAGTTTATCAAAGAGGAAGGTGTTCCTTAGGTTGATTGTTGTACATGAAATAAGATGGGACAGCTGAGCTTGCCCATTTTGTTAGTTTTAATTTCAGCTGATGATTCACAATTTCAATTTCATGAAACGATCAAAAACAGTAATTCAAACAAAGTGTGGTGTTATGCATGTAAAATGCAATAGACTTTGGCAGAATATAATGTGTCTCGTCAATGTGGTCCCTTCAACTAACATGGAGGAGTCTTGACTTATTCTGTGAATTGTTGCTTGCTACTTGATTGAAATTGTTTGGCTTCACCTCATGGAGCCAACGTCTCATCCATCTTTTGAAACAGTCTATGGTACTGATGAACTGGCAGAGTTCCCCTAGCAGTGAGTCATTTCTTATTGTGTGGAATATAAATGGGACTTGCCCGAAATACCTCCTGTTAAAGGCACTGCTCATTAGCATAACCCATGATTCCGCGTTTCAGACACGGGACGTTTAGCTTTACTTCAAACATGATGTAAGAAACAGACACATTGAAATGTGTGTTTGTGTGGTGCATGAGAATAACTGGGCAACAAAACAAACACTGGAAATAGAAATGCTTTGAGTCCTCTAAAGTTAATTCATGTCATTATGGGTGTTATTCAAGACCAGAATTTTTCAAAGTTGTGTTCACTACATCCTCAAAAACCCTCAGAGGCTTTCATCTTAAACTGCAGCTGTGTGTGTGTGTGTGTGTGTGTGTGTGTGTGTGTGTGTGTGTGTGTGTGTGTGTGTGTGTGTGTGTGTGTGCGTGTGTGTCTCTGTGTCTGTGTGTCTGTGTCTGTGTGTGTGGTAGGGAGGCTGAGCAATTGCATCCAGCCACTTTCTCACCAGCTTGTTTCTTCAGAGAAATCCGCCGGCCTATTTCAATCTTCCTGCATCATATTCCCGGAGTCCTGACCCCCATCTTTGAAAATCGCCGCCAGCTCCATATCGACACTCGGCAGCAGTGAGCGGAAGGGAAGTGAGGTGACGACATGCAACAGAGGTCACGCCGCTAAGCTGCAAAAGTGTGCATCAGTGGCGCCACGAGTCGACCTCGTGCGCGACCACCGCTGATGGATAAGCTGGGACGGTGTTTGGCCAAATTCCGCTGCTTCAGTGTTTACACAGGTTGGCAGGTGGCGTGACGCAGGGCGTAGACAGACGAGACGGACGTATCGACAGACGCTTTTTGTTTCATTTTAATGTACTTTAAGCCCCTGTGGTGCCAACTGCTCACTCCCGTATTGTGATTAACCCCTCAAGGTGAAACACTCCTCTATTGTTCTCAGAGAGCTCATATCCTGTCCATGTAGTTGTTGCCGTTGTTGTTGCCGCCGCCGCCGCTGCCGCTGCTGCGTATCCAGATATTCCGCCTGCGCAGACATTTTGATCTCATTACATCAAAGGGCTGCTTGAATTAGAATGGCGAGCGACTGCGAAGCAATGCCTCCAGCGTCATTACCCATAATTACCAGACGGAGATATGACTGGTGTCAGACGATAACCTGCTATCTGGAGCGAAAAACAAGTGCTCTTTTCCAATGACACTGATGTTGTGTTGTGCTGATTCTAAGAGGGGGGGGGGGGGCTGGGCACAGAAAGGTCTAATGTGTTTCTGACACTTTACATTTAGCTGAAGAAGCAGCCGGAACTTTCAAGGTGGGAACGGAAACAGAAGAGAACCTGTAAATTCACTCCGTTTCCTTCATTTGTCATCGCATCTACAGCTTTATAGGCATTTTATATTCCAACAATAGGGCCATTGTCTCATCTGCATTAATATTCCTCTACGCAAGGACGGCCTGCAAAGATGATCACATTGTCTGCAGTTGCATAAATAAGGCCAGAATCCTGTCCATGTCTCTTATGTATTGTTTTATTCCGTGCATCTTCTTTCGGTTCTCGGGTTTCTGCCGCTGTTCCACCGCGTCGTCTCCTCCCTGAATCGTTGTTTCTTTGTAATTCTCCTCCCTGCGTCTCTCAATCTTTCTCTGGGGCTCACTCTCTCCTTTATTCTCTCTTTTGCTGCTCTACTCAGTCTCTCCAGGGCCATTTGAGTTGCTCAGGGGTCTGTGAAGAACTGTGAAAACGATGTCTGTGTGTCTTCGCGTTTGCATCCTGTTGGGACTGCCTTTGTGTTTGTGTGTGTGTGTGTGTGTGTGTGTGTGTGTGCGTGCACGTGTGCACGTGTGCACATTCACTCGCAGCGACAGCCGAGGTAGTGGAGCGTGTTAATTCCTACTGTAGAAGCCCTTCAACTGGGAGAAGGAGCCACGGGAGGAAGGGAAGAAAGGACAGTCAGATAGATCGCTTCTAAGAGGAGAGACGAATGTATGCGAGTGGATCGATTTTCGGTACGGAGGCATCGAAAGTTTAGACGAGTAAATGGGGAGACATCAGGGGAAGATGAGTTGGGTAAGGGGAGGGGCAGACGATAAGGAGTGAGGATGGATCAATGACGGATTGATACTCCAGATGTATGAATGACCAGATGATTAATAGATGAAAGGATCATTTAACATCAAAACTCAGTGGAATGGATGGCAGGCATTGGCGTTTCCATGGAAACGACATGTCCTATGGCTTTAAAGGTGCAGTGTGTACGATCTCGGCCATTTTTGTAACTTCTAAAAATGTTACAATACAATTACATACTGACCTTTTCAGGAATTTATTATCACCTAAATGTTTTTTTTTGTCTATTACCCTTAAATGAGCCCATTAACGTTTATTTACATGAGGAGGGTGTCCTCTCTATAGGGGGCGCCATCTTTGACAGTAAAAGTGGACATACTCAACATCTCTTGAGTTTTAATGACAACTGAAGCTTCACCTCAAGATGTCGCCAAATCGTACACACTGAAAGGACCTGTCTCACCTCCTCTAATTCACCACTCTGTCCAGAAATTGATTCTTACATTCAGGTCTGCTCACCCTCATCTTGCACCTGCCTGCAAAGCTGTGTTGATCAGCATTTTTATGTTAATTAAATTCTATCAGCTTTCACAAGGAAATGTGGAGGCCTGGAAATGGCCCCTGGACATAACCCCAGCCGTCAAACTTCATTATTGTCCTCCTCGGCAATAATGAGATCTAAACTTTTGGCCTCCATTGTGCCCAGTAGTGACAAACTGAACATCGACAGTATGATCAGCTTCAATTTGTTTTTCCTTCACATAGAAATCTTTGAACTCTCGTTCACTGTAACAACTCCTTCATAGTGACACACTATGATCTATATGGAAGTGAAGCATTCATTATGGATCATTCTCACGCTGTCCTCACCACTCTGACGATATGGCCCAGGAATTTCTACATCCAGGCCTGACATCGTCATACACGTTTGTCAAGCCAATGGCAAGATAGAAACGTCCAGAAACTTGTAGTAACACTGGTGACCATCAGGTGTGTGGCATGTTTTTCTGGATGTGGAAGTTATGCAATCTCCAGGGACATCAGGTGGTGGTTTGTGGTCTTGGAACCCATCCTTAACTGAAATCTACTTTTTGTTACATAATCAGAAATCCATCCGCATAACTGCAAGGTTCTGCATCATGCTAAGTTCATCCATAAGACTACAAAGGTGTGCACATGTCCAGATTTTTGGGATCAGGGTGACTTAAATCTGGGTCGGACTCCCAAGCCACATCTTATCGGATTGTCTAAATAGACTCACTGTGGATTCAACAATGTATTATGATATTTCATTAGTCAGTGACCTCATCATAATCAGAGATTTCATCAGACAGATGAACAGAGCTGTCAGAAGTCTTTCTGGGGTAACTGACTGTAATAAATTGGCGAGTAACTGACTTTGAAGGGATGGTTTGTTTCTCCTCTAATCACAATAATTCTTTTGAAAACTGTTGCCGGGATTGCTCAGATGACAGCAGGGGCATTACTCCCAAGTCCAAAGTGAATAGAGGTGATAGAAAGGGGAACCACATCAAGACGATTAATAAGCTTTACCTCATTTTACCCTCCGCCGTGGAGACTTGTGCTGAATTTGCAGAGGCAGTGATGTGAAGTACCTCATCGCTGATGAATGGACTGTTCATCCACTGTAGAGCCTTTTTTTAGTCTTAACGACCATTTAGAGCATTTTTACACTATAAGTTACAATCAGACACTCACTCATACTTATGTGTTTTATCTTATCCAGCACAGCTGTCATGGATTTAGTGTTTTGCCAAAGGAAATTTAGATATAGGGACCGGTGAGGACAGGGATCGGACCTTTGACCCTCATGACCACAAGACCCTTTTTCCACTGGTTGAAAAGCCCTCTACCATGCACTTTCATGTAGTTATTGTTTGATCCCACCACTGACAGATTTGAACCCACAAATATCTTCGTTATTTTTGTAGCCCTCTGCCTCGTACAGTGTTGTTATTTTTATCTTGGGGACAGTGTGCCATAGCATTTTTATAAATCTTGCCAGATGCAAGGCGACAAGGTGAGAGAGGTTCTTGGCTTCCAGAACAATCGTGACATTGAATATGTCTCACAGTGGAGAAAGACAAAAACATAACCTCCTCTACTTGCAGCGGGAGATGAGTCAATCTGCTCTTGTATTAGGTTAACCACATAAAAACACAAAGTATATCTTTTTTATTCTATATTTAACCTTAATTTAACCATGAAGCCACAAAGTCTTATTTTGAATAAAAGTCTCTTTTACAAAAGAGTCCTGGCCAAAATGCGCAGCTATAAAAACAAGTAAAAAAAGTTTCTCACAGAAACAAGAAATGCTATTCACCAGTATTCAAAACATTTGCAGAGAGCTGTGTTTGCCTCCAAGTCTCTTTGAAGAGTTTTGAATTAATCGAGAGAAACTACTCGAACTGTAAACTGCAAGAGTGTTTCTTGGAGTTACCAGGTGGTCGTGAAGAAAAACATCAGATTCATCCAAATTAAAATTTTACATTTCACTCTTGGGACCGTTTGAGTTTTAAGGGGCCATTTTATGCTGTTTCTGTGTTTTACTGTCCTTTAGAGTGTAAACACATCCATTAACAGGACACAGTTAACCAGTCAAACAAGACAGGCCCAGCTGGCCAATCAGAGCAGTGCTAGCTTTTCTGCGAGGGAGGGGAAGGAGTTCTATGGAGCGTTTTAGAGAAAGAGTGAAAACAGGAGCTGGAGCAGTGGACAGTGTGAGGAAGCTACAGTTTTCTAAACAACCATGACCATCAATCTGTTCTTGTAGTGACACACAGATCTAAAAAATGAACAACAAATGAACTTTAATGGTCTATTTTGCGGTATTATCTACAAACAGCTTGTACATTATTCCATTTTACTCACACATCCCATCCACTAAGGCATCTCTGGGTAGTCTGAGTGTCACTCCGCTGCTGATCGATAGAACAGACACAGTAGTGGGTTTCAGAATGAGGTCGGCCCCAAACCTCCACATAGGAACCGGTCTTCAAGCTCAAATAGGCTACTGGGTTGTTTCAAAATGTTTTGCCGTTTTGGTGAAAACACGTCCAATTTGTAAATATACATTAAACAACAATTCGTATGATTATAACATGACATAAAGAACCTTTGAATTAGCATGTCCAAAGTCAGGTCAGAGAGGATGCTCTGATCATTGAGCAGCTGTTTGATAGCTCAGAGGATGAGAACGCATCATGTAACAAGTGACTCCTTCACCCCTAAAATTAGAATACACTCAAAAAACAGTCCGAGTTGAGTTGAGTTGAATCATAAGGCTTAGTGAGACTCTGACCTGATTCTACTTGTGGCCCGCAGCTCGAAACAAGGTTGAGAACCACTGACCATATCCTCATGATGCCCTCCTCTGTTTATTTATTCACTCCACTCTCTCTCGTCTCTGTCCCTCAAAACTTTGTCTCTGATGTGAAGCCTCTCCTCTTGCTTTTATACGATTGGCTCTCAGTCAGAGGGAGAGGATGGGAGCCAGAGAAAGTAACAAAGTTTTGAGAGCGGGCCAAGAGTAAATGTTACTGTCAGTAAAAGTTTGCGGCCAAAGACGGTGAGCTTGACCTATTGATTTTCACCTGCTAAAGATTTACCCTCAATCGGTCAATACAGACTCTTCCTCGGGTTCAAGGGAGCGATTGATTCACACAAAGATCAAAAATCTCAGTTTGAACCTGGGCTACATCCTTCCACGTCTGTCGGAAAAAGTCTCTGATATGTCCTTGTCCACGGCGTGGTTTTTATATTTCCTCCTCAGTCTGAGCTTTTTCTTTTAGTCAGAGTCGAGTGTTTCCACTTGTGTGAGTCAAGAAAACCAAACCTCTCTTTGCGGACCACATGCGCAATGCCTGCATTGAAGAAAACAGTTTTTTGTGCACTCTCTCCATGCACATTTTCCACAATTTATTTTCATACAATTCTCGTTTTTTTCCCACTTGTTTGTGCTTTAATGCAGCAGAACAACAGATGGTACGGCAGCATGTTATTTATATTGTTACAAGTGTAGTAAATGTAGTTAATGTGATAATCCGTACACCTTTTGTCCTTCCTATAGTACATCACATGTTTACTATAATTTAGAATTAGAAGATTAAGAAACAGATGCTCCTCATTTCTGGACTCTACTGAGAATTTTTTGAAAATGGAAAATATACAAAAGACATACGCAAAACAATACATATCATTAAAACAAACACAAAAGGCTGGCAGCCTGAACACAATAAAAGCAAAGATATGTGCATGCGGTATTGTTGCTAAAAAATCACTTCTGAATAATTTAGTGACATCTTGTGGTGAAGTTTCATTACACGATTGAATACCACTCACCTCAAACTTCCATTGCCAGCAAGCAATGTATAATTAAATCTCAGGTGGGTGTTTAGATTGTGAATTCCACAGGTTTATTTTATTTTTATTTTTTTTAACAAATATGAAAACATCCAGTTAAAAAAAAAAGTAATTTGTCTTTGTCTTTTGTCTTGTAATTTTGTTGCATTTCTACCCATGGAAGTTGAAAACTCCAAAGAAAACTCTCATACTGGACCTTTAATGACAGCAGGGGTCCGGGGAACTGGACATGGCATTAATTTCAATTTGTGCAGTGAGACGGTGCATTCAAGTGGAACCATTTTTTTCTAAGATGGGTTCATAATGGAACCGTTAGATTCAAAAAGGAGGAACCTACAAACATTGGAGGTTTAATCTGCCCATTCATTTCCATGATAATGAGAAAATTCATCTCAAAGACTTTCTCCTTAATGGCAGATAATGTTTCCGCCTCTGCTTGTGTCTTGCCACACTGTGTGGACAGCTGTGGACCTGGGCGAACCCAGAGTTGTTAATATACGACTTTTCTTAACTAGGCCAGAAAGACCCTCAAGTGGGACTATAGAATAAATTATGAATGCTGAGACTGTTTACGTTCAACACATTTCTGCTTCTGCTGGCACAAGAAATAACTGGCTCCACATGTTTACCCACAGAATGACACGCTGCAGAAAATGTGGCGAGATGTTTTCTTGTGAAAATTGAGATTTTATCTTGTTTCCTTCATTCTCATGATGTTAGTTTTGTATGCTTTTTATAAGTTACAATAATCAAAGGTGGAGTCTGTCTTTGATTTCTTGAACACTTTTCATATCAGAATCTCAAGAAGTCCTCTTCACATCCTGATCATAATAATCATCAATTAAAGCAATCTGGTTGATTTGTTCAACTTATTTTCAAACTAAGCCAAACTATAGAAAATATTCAAAGTTGTGCTGAACTGATTCTGAAGTGTTTTTGACAGAAAATGGGAAAAACATGGGATGTGATGGGTCACAGTGTCACTGCTGTCTGCCGAGGTCTCCCATCGCTTCTCCGGAAGCTGCTCTTCTCATTTTGATCTAAAAATACACGACGTAATGACACAATTTGTTCTTTGAAAAACACACACTTTGTAACGCAGTCCGCAATTTCTTATCCATGCATCCTGAAATAACTTTGTAAGGTCCCTGAAGGCACCAGTTAGGAAGATTACAGGACTAGAGATGATGTCGGAGTAGAGGGAGTTCAACATGAAACTCTTATCTTCACCTGTGATCACTTCTCCTCAACCACTCATTTCCCTGCCCTCTCCCCTCCTCTCCTCCCCTCATCTCCTCTCCCCTCATCTCCTCCCCTCATCACACACCACTGCCTTCTATTTTTCTTGCTTCCTCTTTCACGCACACACACACACACACACACACACACACACACACACACACACACACAC
>JAFBJT010109271.1:209088-253073 GCA_016785325.1 Chascanopsetta lugubris
ACACACACACACACACACACACACACACACACACACACACACACACACACACACACACACAGAGTAATCAGATACGGCAATCTGTTGTATTTTTGAATACAGCAGCTAAAGTGAGATACGAATACAGTCTCAGCTTTCAGCTGGCCTCCGTATCAGCATATCATCCGAACTGAGGTCTCGTAGAACCAAAATAGAAGCACAGAATGTTTTGGAATGTGGGAGACAGGGTGGTGTGTGTGTCAACAACAGGATGCACCATACCATTAACTCTGACAGTAAACTGGGCCACCCGTGCAAACTTGGACGGCTTATGGTGGAACACTCATACATACATACATTTGAATATGTGAATACACTGAGCAGCCAATCACAGGTGTAGACCACAGACAATAATCTGTGTAATGATGGATATCGAGGTCCCGCCCCAACACATGCTCAACGACTCAGCTGTCAATCGTTGCCTTTACAGGCTACATCAAAACAAATGATGTAATTATACAACTATCAGTGTCTATAGTTAATTTTCCACGTGGTTCATGTCCAGTCCACTAAGGATTCAGGTGCATGAGCTCGCTCTCAAGATGACTCTGCTTGGATAATGAGATTGCTGCGTGATACTACACCTGTTGTACTAAGGCTATTATAGTCTTGTATTATGCTTTTGTGTTTTCTGATTTTTCATTTGTATAGATAGAGCAGGGCATTTGCATAAAAACAATCATGAGCACTGTGATAATATTTAGAAGTACAACTACACAAAACCCAAATATCATAATGCCTTCTGAGTCATCCACAAATATCTGAATGTGTGTGCGTTCGCTTTCTACATAGAAATCTGACAGTGGAATATTATTCATTATACCGGGAGAATTGTTCTTCCGTTGATCTGATCTTGCGTCTTGCCATAACAAAAGCAAGCAAGTGAGTAAATAGTCTGTCTGTGTTCGGGTTCGTTTTTAGCACGGAAAAGAAAGGGAATTGTTTTCAGTGAATGAGCACCCTTGAAGGTAAAAGAAAACAAAGGTTCATCACAGTCTTCATTAAACTCTTCAATCCGCCTAAAGACTCTCACCCGTCGCATAGACGACAAAGTTGATGACAAGGATGATAGTCATTACCCAGGACGCAAGTGCGGCAGTTCGTTTTCGATGCGTCCAACTCAATTACTGCCAAATGTCAGCTTTCATAATAAGACCTGCAGAGCCCCATCTCATTAAAGTTTTGCAGAGGAGCTTTTTGAAAACACTCAGATTAATGAAAACACGAACACCTCTGCTGCTCCTGATATTTCAGAAGGACATGGGGACAGCGGCTGCTTAATGTCGGTGATGTGGATTGTAGCTTTTCATTTGCACATGTGCTGGGGCTTTATCGACGTAATGTTGGATTTCTCGACGATAAAAGCGATAGTGGACATGTTGCTGCCTCTGGAAATGACAGATGCTAGGTGCGTGTATGGACAGCTGGTTATTGCATAACTTGTATGTGTGTGTGTGTGTGTGTGTCACTGTCTGTTTCATTGACTTGTCTGTGACACCATTTTCATTAGCTGCTGCAGTTTACTGCCTGACATTTACCATCCATTCCATACTGGTACAAACCTCATATTGATCAGGCAGAAAGGAGAAAACTTTTATTTTCTCACTTCTCTTGTGAAACCAGATAGAATCTCATGAATCCACATTTTTCACATGTTTTCTACATGTTTCCCAACCCAAGTAAAAATGCCATCGTGCATATGCCAGATCAGTAGGTGCCATTGCAACTTTTCCACTTTTATTTTCATAAACCCAAGAAGAACACAACACATGGGCATGAAAGCTGTCTCCTCCGGGAGTGTTAACACATACAAACGGAAAAGAAGGTGGAGAATACACACACACACACACACACACACACACACACACACACACACACACACACACACACACACACACACACACACACACACACACAAGGCTCGAGTCACCTGGATTTTTTATTTTTATTTTGTGTTGTTACATCCTGGCACCTGTTTCCAAAAATACTAGTTCTAGTCAGCCCCTGAATATGCCCTTGCCGTGTAGACAGAAGGCTGAAATGGAACCAAAAATTCCCAGTTTGGAAAAAAAAAATGTCTACGTTTCCCTGTGGACACCACATTAAAAAAGTTGCAGCTTTTGAAACATCTTAAGAAAGAATTTCCATTGTTTTGTTTTAGTCATACCCCTTTAATTCCTTCAGAAATGACTTTGTGTCTCCTGAACACATCACAGCCCGGAGCATTTGAGCAGCTGCAGATTCTGTAGCAACTAAATTAGCTGCGGCGTCGCGTGGTTTTCATGCAATGTTCCTGTCATCGTTACAGATTCTTATACTGTGAAACCGGCTCCTGCTCCAGGCTCTTGGGGAAAACTGTGGACTTAAAGTTCTTCTAACTTTTCTCTAAATGTCAAGTGGATTCTTCAAAAACGACGCAGCACACATTTCTCCACATTGGCAGTGGTGGTGATGCCGCCTGTGTGTCACAGAGGCATCGGATTTTAAATACTTTTAAAAAAAGCTTAAACATTCACACCACTCTCTCCTCTGTGTCCGACACCATCATTCACCCAGTCTGATGAAAGCAAGCCGATATCATTCCACAATCTCTGGGCCATTCGCAGCACCGTGCTCGTGATTGATAGAAATAAAGGGAGACGATGCGTAATGCTGACAATGTCAGCTGTCCCAATCCCCAGAAAGGATTTTATGATTGATGGCAGCCAGTAGTATTCGGAAGTCTCACACCTCTGCACTGCACTTTCAGCACTCATGGTGATTACATCTGAGTGAGTGTGTACGTGTGTGTGTGTGTGTGTGTGTGTGTGAGGGGGAAGAAGGAACAAGAGGAATGGAGCAGCAGCGTTTGTGGATGTGACTCGGCAAGTGAGGGGTTGATTATGGTGGTGTGTGTAAAGGTGATGTCAGGTGCAATCTGTGTGTGTGTGTGTGTGTGTGTGTGTGTGTGTGTGTGTGTGTGTTGCTGTGGAAACCTGAGTGCTATTGTGATGATGATGGGAGGAGTAAGTCAGGGAGTGAGGGATGCACTGGGTAAGAAAAAAGAAAAAAGAAAAGAAAAGCATGCAGAGTACAAAGAAGGAATGGAAGGTGAAGGAGATGGATGGACGGTTAAATAAAACCGCGGCAGATGGTGAACGAGAGACAAGGTGGCGTGAAGGGGAGGAAGCCGGGACAAATGGGATGAGGACGAAAGTGTGCGGGGAGGAACGCAAGGGAGGGAAGGAGTAAGGCTGGAGAGGAGGTGGGTCACAGAGGGGTGTGGAGGAATGAATGGAGGAGGAGGCGGTAAAGGACATCTTCAGGAGGGGCAGCAGGAGGAGGGAGGTAAAAAGTTGAGATGGGGGGAGGAGATGTGCAGATGGTTGGGAGGCTGCAGAGGTGTGTTTACTGCAAGGAGGGGGGGGGGTCACCTCTTGTTTTGCCACCAGCAAAGGTGCAAAGGGCAGTTTGGCATGAATGAACCTTGTTCAAAGTGTTTAGTTTTAGTTCAGGGGCCATATACAGCCCGATTTAAAGGTACAGTGTGTACGATTTGGTGGCATTCTGTACCCGTCACCTCACCCTGCCCATGCAGGCGAACCCATGGTAGCCCTGAGTTATCATTCAAGCTGAAAATATGCTTAGCACGTCCACTGTGGGCTATTGCAAAAACATGGCTGCCTCCCATAGGGAGGTAAATATATATTAAAGGGCTGATTTTAAGGTTATGATTTTTGACATTTGTAAAAATGTCTATTTTTTTTGGAATTCTATTTCTACAGATAGAAGTGACAAAAATTGACCAAAATCTGACACGCACTGCCCCTTTAACCTTAAGTGGGCGGGACCAGCAAAATCATGACATAATTACCAATACACAATGGGAACTGCTTGACAGTGTTGCGTGGAACCCCCAGTGGATATATGTGAAATAGCAGTTACTTTAATTGTAGAATCGCCATTAGTGTCTTCTCATCTCGAGAACTGGATTGGACCCTTTGCTGGGCTGGTTTTGGCCCGCGGGCCTTATGTTTGACACCCCTGAAGGCTATTGTACAATAGATACACGAGACGAGTTGTGAAAATGTAAAGGTTTTTTTTAAGGTACCTGTGTGCGAGAGTGCGCCTGCTGGCTCTTGGAAACACCAGCTCCTCCATGTGTTCACACTATGGGGTGAGGCAGTCGTACAGCTCAGTTTTGACTAATGCACAGTTGATGATGTACAGTCCAAGATTGTGCTGCTGTTTTTTTCTCAGGAAAGTTTTCTAAAGTACAAAAAAGCACTCAATGCTTGGTCACATGACCACGTGTGTGGATCTTAATACAATCTCGGCCCTTTGTCTTTTAATGGGTTTGATGATGAAAAGAATGCCATTTCATTCATTGTGTATTCATCCACCATGTCTGCTGCCTTTGAACTCTGCTCAGACACTACCCCCTTGTCCTATAGATGAAGTGGTATTATTGCCACGGAAACATCAGAGGAGGATCTTGTGTGACATTCTCAGAATGTAAGGGCTATGATGTCGCTATCATGCAACCACCACTTAACCTACACAGCACATCATAAGAGATCGTGGATATTGGATTGTAAGAAATGAACTATACATTGTTGAGAGAACACAGACAAAATTGTCAACATGGAGAGAAAAACAAAAAAGAAGGACAATTGCAGGCAGGTATCAGGGGAAAATGACAGTCAACAAAAACAATGCAGCTTCAGTTTTCATGGTGAAATGTCGATGTAACGTCCCGCCTCCTGCTGCAATTCACATTCACTGTCTCCTGTCTGTACATCTCACCGGCGGCCGATCCTCCGGAACACTTCTGAATGTTGCACAGGCGTCTGAGCTCCCACTGCGTCGAGCATGTGGAACCTGCAGAGACCAGTCCAGACCAGTGACTCGGAGACCCTCTGCACTGTGTGTGTGTGTGTGTGTGTGTGTGTGCGTGTGTGCGTGTGTGAAAATGCCCATAATGGCAACACATTTCATAGAAGCAGTGGAAGACATTTGCATATGTGGAAGAGAAATAGTTTTGCTTTTTATTTATTGATTTTCTTCAGTGTAGCAGTATCACTGCGGCGGATTTATTCATTCATTTCCAGCTCGAATTTTCCTGCAAAAGAAATGAGATCTTTGAAACTTTTGCTCAAAAGGATAACTCTGTCTGCTGCACCTTAAAATTCAATATTCATACCAAGATTAACGCTGCTTTGCTCTGCAGCCATCTCTATCGTTAAAGGGACGGTGCAACCATTTCACATTATTTAGCGAGTGAATCTGTGACGTAACATGCAATCTATGTTTCAACATGAAATGAGAACATTATTAATTCGTGATCAATGTAACTTTGCTGATTAATCATGTGACTGTTAGGGGAAATGCTGCCATCTGAATGGCTGCGTACTCGTGGGACTGTGTATTGTATAACTGTTCTATTATAATTAGATCACAAAAAGGAAGAATGAGTCTAATGGAGAGCGTAAAGATTTCCTCTGCGCTTAATATAACTTCTCAGATATATTCCGCATATTCCATCCGTACGCATGACATTTCCATGATGGACATCCGGAGTGGTTTTACACTTTAGTCTCATTAGGACCGGTAATAGAGGAAACGGAGCAGTTAGCCGCCACAGTGATCTGTGTGATGTCACCGATCGCAATGAGATGTCCGTGCCAAAAAAAGCAGAAAATTCAATAATGATAATTCCATTAATTTTAAATCAGCAAGGTTTAATATTGCATCAGGTCCATAGTGTTCTTACCCCCAAAGGCCACAGAAGGGAAGTAGCCTCATGCCATTAACCTAATGAAAAACAAACGCACACATGCACATGCTGACGTGCACACTTTGTCATTTCTGTTTTTCTTTGTGTGTAGGAGGAAGGAGAAAGAGGAGAGGAGAGGTTGTAAGAGCTTTTGTTCAGTGGATGATGCTCAGGAGAGGATTTGTGTCTTTGTAATATCTGTAAGTAGTGTGACAGTAGTCAGAGCAGCAAGTCGAGTTTGGGAGGATGGGGACACACACACACACACACACACACTTGTGCACACATGATGGATTGAAGTGGTTGTTAAATCACATTACGTCTCTCGGAACACATAAGCAATATTATAACAGCAGCAATAGCAATGTGAGCATAAACACATACTGACATACACGTTACTTAATTAGCTTAATTGCCAACAATGCTGTGGACTGATCGAAATTCATTCGAGAAAAGGGTCATTAATAAGGTTATCGTACTGACTTTCTCCATTTTACATCATGTTAAACTGAATTTGTGTTTTGAACTGTTGCACAGAGAAATCAAAGAAAACGAAATAATCCTACTAAGCTCTGAAAACAGTTTTATTTTCAAGGATTTTATTGACCGAATCATTTTCTGATAACTGACTGATGTTGCGTTTAGAGGTCAGGGTTTTGTCAGAGCTGCGGCTAGTGCTATTTATCAAGGGGCCACTCATTGGTTTGTAAACTCCTTTTGCAACGAGGTCCTTTTGCAATGAGGTCGCCCCCTGCTGGTCATGTAAAGGACTACAAACGTCAACTGTAGCATTTTGCATTAAATTCACTTTCCAAACTTAGATTTGGTTCTGGATTCAGTCTTCCCACAAATCCAATCAATCTGTTTCTGTGCAGATACGAAAGCGACCGCGTACAAAATAAATCAGAGGTCAATTGAGGATTTGTTGACATAATGGCAGAGATATAAACCGTCTGTGCATGGCGACCAGGCCACATGTACCGAAAGAAGTGGAGAGGAGGCTGTGGCTGAGCCGAGAACATGATTGGCCCTAATGGAAAGCAGTGTTTGTGCGGTGGTGCAGTAGCAGGAATCGCCTGTAGTCGGAGAAGCTGCAAGAAGCTTCCAGATTTACAGCATCATAATTGGTTTAAGTGCAATCTGCTGGTGGGTGTTTTTGAACAGTAAACACACAGACGGGCCTCGGTGTCCACATGCATGGGGAACGAGCACCGGCTGCGTGCATGTACTCGCGGTGACAGTGAAAAGGCGATCAACAATGTGGTCCCAGTGATGGTAATATTGTGGAAATACTGCTTCATAACACTGGGCAGGGGGAAATAAAGCACCCGCCGCCCATTGAGGCCATGAGCAACACAGGCACAATGAAGCTCATTTAAATGAGGTGACCAAGTTGGCCGGCACCTCATTGTCAGCGCCACAGGTTCTTTTCATGTCTCCCATTCAGCCCGGGACACAAAGTTAATTTAGGCCTGGCCAGGGAATCAGGCACAATGATGCCATTGTCTCCGGACTTAGAGACAGAGATGAAACATTGTGGGAAACCGCTTGTGTTTAGAGAGTTTAACCTGCAGGTTTCCGGGCTGCAGTCAGTCCTCACTCAGCAAACCAACGTGGGAATCAATGTAAACCCCACTGTAAAGCTCAAATGATCCAATATACACACGCTTACACACACACACACACACACACACTTTCTGCAGTTGTGCCGCACACACCACAACCACCAATGATGCGCTCGATTTCATTTGGTTCCCATGTGGTTGAATAGGGAGAGGCCAGTGTCTACTTACCAGCGTGTGTGTGTGTGTGTGTGTGTGTTAATTTGTGTTAATGTGTTGTGTGTGCAGCCTTAATGTTTCTTAGCCTGCTGGTTGTCCATCTGTAGGTTTGTCTGGTGTCATTTCCACTCTTCATGTCCTAGCAGTTGCACACTGTGAAGCGGTCTCACACACGCGCACACACACACACACACACACACACATTAATAAATACTAACCCAATCTAAACTCACAACATTGTTCATGGAGACAAAAGAACGCTCACACAGACACAAAGTACAGGCCCCTGGGTACAATAGAGGTGCCTCCTAATACTCACTATTTATCATTCAGCAATAGAACCCCACTCATTCAAACACACACACACACACACACACACACACACACAACCTCACACTTTTTCCTCTCTCAACCACACAAATACTTTATTCTCATAAAGGCACCGCCGGCATAGATCAACCATTAAGATATAAAAGTGTATGGACAGAAAACCATTGGTGGGCTGATAATTCATTTACTGACTGACTGAGAGGGGAAGATGATGCTGTGTGTGTCTGTGTGTGGGTCTGGGTCTTTGTGCGCACCCGCCCATATGTGTGTGTGTGTGTCACGTGTGTGTGTGTGTGTCACGTGCGTGTGCCACATAGTAACATAGAAACTGATTAAGTGAGGAAGGGAAGGATGGAAGCGTGGGGAGAGAGAAGAGGAGGTGAAGGAGCACAGATAATGGAAGTGGGGAAGACAAAAAGTCAGAGAGAGAGAGAGGAGGGTGATGGCAACAGGAAGAGAAGAGATAATAGAGCAAAAGGAGTGGGATGAAGAAATGCAGACATGTAAAGTGTGAGATAGAGTCGAGGGTTTTGATAAAGGAGAGAAATAAACAAGCGAGAGGAGAGGGAGGCAGCACCCCTGTAGGGTCGGAGTATAAAGGCAACAAGCAGAAAGAGCCCAAGCAGTTAAAGAGCTGCAGAGGGAAAAGCAAAAAGAAGAAAACCTTTTGCAAAACTCACCCAAACACATTTCAGCCCTTGAGATTTTTGTGTCAGATACAGGATTTGAAATTCAATGGAACCCCCAATTCTCTAATCCTTACAGAACGGCTCAATCAAGAGGGCATTCTTTTACTTTGAGAGGACTAATGGATCCTGTTCTTTCTCCAAACCCTGCTCTTTCACTCAGTTGTTCCCCTCACATCATAATCAGTGAATATCAGTCTTTGTCAAATGTGCCAGAACAGCAACTCAGAGGAGGAAAACAACAATATTCTGGAGCTCAGAGTTGGCTCCATGAAAATGTTACCATGGTAACCTGCCTCATAATATCTTCAATACCTGGAATAAGGAAAAGTTCATTCAAATAATACAGAAATTGTCATCGATGTTGTAGAAATATTAGGTCTCTGCAAACAATAAGATGTAATCACATGCCAGTAGCTGGAGGAGCATGTGCCGGAATTGGAGCAAGAATTTACGTTGGCATACGACAAAGAAGAAACTCGCATGTTGTGTTCCCACTGGTGCTGAGATGCGGAGCTGATCGAAAGCAGTTGCCTGCTTATTTGAGTCAGGAGCAGATTAAACGTGTTCCACTGCAGAAAATCTACTCTTGGTGGGAAAGGCATGAAATAGTTTATCCTGCCTGTGCTTTGATTTCCTGCGATCCAGCTTTATCTCCCCATATTTCTGCCTCTGTGCGGAACATTTTATTAGTCATCATTACTTCCTGTTGCACATAAATGTCCACGTGCCGAAGAGAGAAATTATAGATAGAAAGCATTCAAAAAAATGTGCGTGAAATCAGCAAGCGGCGCTCTCATACTCTGACCGCTCGCCCCGCATGTGTGCATTCACTGTGGCTGAGATCAAAGCAGCAGAGCAGATAGAACATATCGAGACAAAGCGTTCCGCTCTCCCTCCGCCGCTCAGTGATGATGTCAGTGGTTCTTCAGTCCAGTCGAATGATGGACGGGGGAGAGGAGAGCTAATCTGACAGACAGAGAGAGGAAGCTTGAAGAGGAAGCAGCAGATGGACAAGCTTTCCATCGAAGACATTGAATTTGCTGCCATGTTTTTTTGATTTATAAGACAGAGCAATCGAGAGAGAGAGAGAGAGAGAGAGAGAGAGAGAGAGTGGTGGGAAAAGAGCAGCGGTTTGAAGAGAGCAGGTGCATTCCCATGAATGACGTGTGTGATATTAATCCTCATCACTTAGTCAATCATGCTGAATAACTGTGAAGAGCTTCTGCTGTAACCTGCAATTATTACTAATGATACATTCAGCATGGTGTCTGCAATACACACACATACATGCTCTCTCTCTCTCTCTCTCTCTCTCACACACACACACACACACACACACACACACGCACACACACAGGCTCACATACTTCCCTGATTGTCGGATTGATCGTCTGCAAAAGAATGCTCTGTGATGAAGTTGTCTGATTTTTCTGTGCACTCTCAGTGTGTGTTTTGGTTTGTGTACGTGTGAAACTGTGCGTGTACTAATATGCAATATCCACTATGTGTCTGTAGTTTGAGACTTGTCTTTAATTGTGCTGCAGAGTTTCAAATTAGTCACAGGTAATTTCACTGGATAAGTGGACCCGTAGACTTTTATTTGAAATGTGATTTGTCAATACTTTTACCGGTGTAGAACAGGAGTGTCAAATATAAGGCCAGCGGGTCGGAACCGGCCCACCAGGGGATGCAATAAATGATGATGGAATGATTATTCTAAAGTGTAAAAAAGAACGGTGCACTTGGTTTACGTGGGTTATATTCAGAAGAACGATTACTACTCAGTTCCAATTTAAATTTGAATGAACATATGTGACCTTTGTCGCAATAAAACAAATGGAAATGTAGAGTTGTCATTGCTGATAGGTCATTCTGCTGTGATTTCACTGGTCCTTATGTGGCCCCTGAACTACAATTGGTTTGACACCACCTCTGGTGTAGACTCAACCGGTCCAATAGGAAGAAGTCTTCAAAGGAACTAAGTAGAGAGTGTTTAGCCTCCCTACCACTCACAGGAGTAGTGTTGAAGTCTTTCCTGCTCCTCGTGTAATATTATGAAAAAGGTTTTTTTATTGTGAGGTCTGAATATATTGTCAAATGTCAAACTATATGTGTCATTTGCCCATAAAAGAGTCAGTAAATGACAGCACCACCGTTATTTATAGTTACTACAATACAATACATTTGAGCCTCAGGTTTTCAACCCATTGTTGTGTCCCAGTGTGGAGCACCGCATCCAGGCGACAGGAAACAAAGGGACTGTGGCAGGAATAGATAGAGACGGAGGGGTGGACAGTTCCAGACTGAGAGGGAAGATCTGTGGAAATACCAAACTGATTAGCCCAGTGTTTCTGACATTTAAATGCCACGTTTACATAGAGGAATGTTTTCTAGGAATATTAATCACCATAGTTAATTCACCAGGAGATGGATCCATGGTGGTCTTGGCGGTAGGGGAGCGAAAGAGGAGATGATGCAGAGGAAGCGGGGGGGGGGGGGGGGGGGGGTTTTGGGGGGGGGGGGGGGGTGGCGTGTTATTGGGGATAGAGTCAATGAAACTTGCCTTAACTTGAGATGAGTCTTATCCTTTGTAATTGTCATACAAAGACATTCAATAATGTTGGGGGAAAACATAATAGGACTAGCAATACATACTACTATTAAAAATGTGTTTTTTTTCTTTTCTTAAAGTTGCAGTACACTACAAGAATGCATTGTTGGAGGATATATTCGATCATTTTGGTGTAAACTTCTGGCAATGTCGTCTTGTAAGTCAATGGTCTCTACCATTGATTGTTGATCAACTGGTGGGTCGTGACCCAAATGTGGGTCACAGACTGGTTTTCAGTGGGTCGCAGGCCTTTGACTGGGGAAAAAAAGTTACAGAAAACAATCCTTTGCCTTTATTCAGAAGAGAATTTTTGTCTGCATCAGGTTGCGGTCTATTCACACTCCTTGACAGTAGGTAGCGATGATGCCTTGTAACGCCAACAGATTATTTGTCAGATGAATGTTTCCCTCTCAGCATCGCCACCTGCTGGTGTTTTTTGTTTATTATTAAACTTGTTTTTGTGTGTGTTAGCATACTGTGATATCCTACGATCTCAGGTTCATCAAACATCTTTTTATGAAATTCATTTGAGAGGTTGAACAGATTTCTCGACTTGAGCTTGTGTTTCCATGATCGCATTGTATGTGTTTTAAGAACATTGCAGGTTGGGAGTAAAACTGTTTAAAGGATGCAGGGTAAAAGAACTCCCTCCATGGTCTTTCTGATCCAGCTGTCTACCTCTCACTGGCTCCGTCTCTACACTGAGAATCTCCCATTTGAGTAAATGTGTAGTTTCAATTTGTTCAGGTGCTTAAGCTTGTTATTGCAAAGTAGAGGTAAAAGTGGATGTAGCCTGTGGGCCCAGCGGCTGCTCATCATATTTACAGTACAAGTTAAGCTGTAGGAGGAGATGAGTGACCATAATGATGTGAGCTACAAGTGGTTCTCCCCGCAGCAGAGCTTTCATTACTGGACCGTGGCCTACGTCCACCTCGGCTGTTCCACACAACTGGATCGCTGCCGTTTGAAGTCTAGTCGCTGCTCTTGAAGCTAATGGGCTGAGGTGGTTGTTGTTTGCACCTCTCACACATGTTGACTTGAATTCACCTTTAAGTACAGTGGATCAAAAATACATTATCTGTCAACAATTTGCTGTGTCTCCGTGGTTTACCTCTGTCTTCCCATGCATGCATGTTGTTGTCTTGCATGTCCTTGCAGGGATGTTTCACATATTATTTTCATGAAACCAAGTGGAAATAAACGCTTTGACATATTCATTAGAGGATCGTCCCTGCTTCGCTTCACATACTTCTGATAATAGTTTTTCAGTCGCTTTTGCAGATTGGAAACTTCAATGAAGTTGTTGAAGTTGCTCCAGTCACTTTCCATCGCATTTTCCATTCATCACAAAACTTAGAGAAGTTTCTCCAACTCCACCACATCCACAAGTTTTGTTCTATCACGTGGATCCTGATGAATTCACTTTGTTCTTAGTATGAATGCTGTGGATGGTTTTAAAGCTCAAAACGATTCAGACAACTTTCTTTAGATTCTGATGCAACTTTTCCCCCCTGGCACTGAAACTGGGCACCATCACAGAGTAAACGGCCTTAGTGTGGGTTTTTTAGCATGTCTTGCAACGCGCACAATATGAAGCCATATCCACATCCCATCGTTCTTTAAAGGTGCAGCGTTTAAACCTTATTGACCTAAGGAACTATTTGACTGAAGACCGGTCCAGTACAGACTGGGCAATGAAAAAGACAGCAATCATCTGTGTCTTGTACTTTTAAAGGTACAGTGTGTGTGGGAAGTTTCATGGTGCATCTGAATACACCACCCTTCCCTTCCATGTGGTGTGTAGAAGAACCTATGCCAGTCTACAAAGCTCATGGCGGTGCAACATGGTGCAACATTGTTGCCCCAATAGAGAAGATCTCCCCCCAATGTAAATATAAAGGGCTAGTTTGCAACATCTTGTACATTTCAGGAATCAGACAAGATTGAGGAAGAATTATGAATCCGTTTGATCACATTTTTGTGCCAACAGAAACATGACTAGTTTCACCTTAATCTTACACACTGAGCCTTGAAGTTCAGGGCATTTGAAAGGTGTGTAGCACCAGGCCCAGTCTGAGCTTCCCACCACTCTGAAAGCTTTAGTCGACTCATGCTGAGGTAACTCATCAGCATAAGTGCATTACCAGTGAAAGCACTGCTTTAAGTTTATTACCACAGCCAAACGTGGACGGGTCTAATGGCCGCCATGTGATGTTAATTTCAGTGGGACTCCCCGGTAGGAGTTGTGGAGTCTATCTCGAGTAGTGACTAAGGACATTACGGCCATTACAGATATGAGTGAGTGGCTGCGATGACCATGAGTGCGCCTGGATGGAGGAAATTGGATATTTAATGGAGAGATTTCCACCACCCTTGATGATCATTGTCTCTTTCCATCTCAGGCCTTCTTCTTCTCCTCCTTGCTTCCTTCTCCGTCATTTGCTCCCTCATCCTCTCTTCCCTACATCCTTTCATGTTTTCCTCGCTTAAGCTACACTCGCCCTATCTTTCCTCTCTCTCTCTCTCTCTCTCTCTCTCTCTCTCTCTCTCTCTCTCTCAGAGAGGCCTAAGTAGCCACAAATGGTCCCTAATAGCCTCCAATGGAGATGAATTGATTGCCGCGCGAACCGAATCGATAGGAGATTGCTTTTTGCTGTACACAGTGGGATACTGCACAGGCAGGTGGCCTTAATTAAGTTAACAGTGAACCACCATCGCTTCGGAGTTTTATTTGGGCGATAAAGTTTATGACGATGGCCGAGACAGGGGGTGAAAAATACAGCGAGGGGGACACGGGTTTATATTTACCTCCGTGTGTGATCTGTGTGTTGTTGTTACTCGGCGGTGATGCTCCTCGCCTGAGTCACGGCGTTTGTCGGATGTGTCCTCACTTCCTGTCTCCCCGCTCCGGCCCTGCTGCTCTTCTCTTCTCCTCACCGTACCCCAGCTGACCTCAGTTTCCTCCCCTTCATCCCTCCTCCTCCTCCTCCTCCTCATCCTCCTCATCCTCCTGTTTCCCTCCCTCCCTGTTGCCCATAATGGGATGAGCAGCGGAATTTGATCAGCAGTTTTTTAAAGGTCACAGAACCGAGAGGAAACTCTCAGCCACAAGCGCCGAGGGAGCGGAGGAGAGCGGGACGGAGGAGAGACAACTCAGGAGAGGGACGGAGACGGAGAGGAAGAGGAAGATGAGTTGATTCGCTGTTTTATGACGGATCTGGAAAACGGATGAATGTCGAATAAGAGTGGAACTAAAGCATAGGGGGCGACAGCGAGTAGACAAGCCAAGAAAGCGGCGGGGGGGGGGGGGGGGGGGGGGGGGGGGGGGGGGGGAGGGGGGGGGGGGGGGGGGGGGGGCCGCCGGGGAATGAGAGGATGCGAGCAGGAAGGGGGGAGGAATGGGGTGACAGCGAGACCGGGGGAAGGGGACATTTTCTCTCGTCCTCTCTTCGCCGCTGTCTCTCTGTCATCTTCTTCACTTTGCAGTCAGATCTTAATCACCTCTCCATCCCTCCAGGCCCTCTCATCACATCTCTCTCTCTCTCTCTCTCTCTCTCTCTCTCTCTCTCTCTCTCTCACCTCCCGTCCTCCGTCCTCATCTCCTGCTTAAGATAAAAAGAGACTTTTATGGCTGTGCAGAGTCTCATGATGGTCACACAGTGCAGCCGTCCCCCCTGACTGGAGCAATAATATCTCTTTGATATCAATCGAGCTTTCATTATCAAATAGACCAAAACTCTGTCCCCAAACTGCCTCTCCTCTGGCTCTCGCTGCTCCATCCCTTTCATCAGCCTCTAGTTTCTGCTTTGAGTGTGTGTCCCTTTTCATCACTTCACCCTCACATCAGTGTAGTGACTGTGTGAATGTGTTGGCGCACGCCATATAGACACAAGTCCTTCATATCATTCGTTTATTTTTGTTTTTAAAGAGCAGTACCACTACTGTCTCGCCCCCGTGTCCTGATGTGAATGTGCATTCTGAGGTGTATCAATACGCAGAGACCGCGCATGTGAGTGTGGTTACTGGTATTTTACAGTCTATTTAAGTTTATTAAAGTCCCCGTAGTGAATTACGTTTTCTTGCTGTTGCCGAGTTAGCACAACAATGACAGACCAGCCGCTAGTTCTGCTCAAGCTAATGTGGCGAACACCCTCACAGCTCTGAATGGTTGATGTATTCGTTGGGACTTTTCAGACGATGATATGACGACGGCACAATCACAGAAGTGGCATTAATCACCAACAGCTGGGTCAATGAGATCATTACGGCCACTGAAAAACTGTTAATGAGCAAACCTTTCACCTGCAGCTTGTTAACACCATGTTCATTATGCAAATGTTGTCCAGACCCAACTGTAACTAATAATAATAATGTTCTGACCTTTGACAATGAGTTTGAAACGTACACATTTGCTATTGCCTCTAAACTCAATCTGAACAAATCCAGAGTGTGGGATGTGAAACAGAGCACCCCTCGGCCTGTGTTGTCCCTCAGCTGCTAACTTGTAACATTTGAGAAGCTCATGCTATCATGCGCTGTGTAGCATCGGTATGTTAACCAGGAAGTGGGAGGAACAAACACACTCGCTCCCAGAGGTCTTCTCTTCTGGCAGCAGACAGATTGACAGAAGGCTGTAAACCAGCAAAATCCACTTTGTTTAGTGGATACACACACACACACACAATCACACACACACACACACACACACACACACACACACACACACACACACACACACACACACACACACACACACACACACGCGCGCGCATGCGCGCGGCTCTTTACTGCTCAGTACATTAATATATACAGCAGATAAACAAATCTCATTTTCATCATTAATATTAAAAGAAGCCAGGCAGAGGGAAGAAGGAAAGGAAGAAAGATTATGGAAGTAAAAGTAATAGTCTACATTGACATTGTTTAAGGGACATGTGAGATAATAACATGTTAAAGCTGTAGTGTGGAAGATTTCAGTCAATTTTTGTCACTTCTTAGGGAAGGATTAGGATTATGAAACAATTTTATACTGACATTTTTACAAATGTGTATTATCATCTTAATGTATGACTTTCTTTTACATAACTGTAGAATGAGCCCTTTAATGTATATTTACATCAGGAGTGCATTTTCCCTATGCCCCCCCCCCACCGTGGATGTACTATACATCTTTTGAACTTTAATGACAACCAAGGGCTACCATAGTTTCTCCGTAAATGCCACCAACTTGTACACACCAACCCTTTAAAGGAGTCCACTCACCCACGAAAAGCCCTCATATCCACATTTATTTCCACAATTGATTTCAAACAGGGCGAGGAAGCAGCCCGCTTTATCTCCTGAGGGAATTCCTGCCGTGGAGAGGTTCCTGTTGAAATACGGTATTTGTTTATGCCTAATATAGTCATATCGCGCAACGGCAGCCTCGTCAGCTCTGTGACAGGTGTAAAGCTGCCGTGTCCACAGGTGGATGCTCAGCACGGTGTATGTACCTACACCTGCGTATGGGTGAGCTGGATGCGAGCATCATCCTTCTGCCGTGGTGCGCTGAGCAGTGGAACCGAAATGAACATCTCTGTCAGCAGCATCAAAGCCTGTCGCCGCAGATCCCAGGGGAGCCGGCCTGCCAGCTTGAAGCTCCACCTCTACAACACCGAGGCTTTCATCAGCTGCATATATCGCAAAACTGCCATATCTGCGAACATTGCGGCTGCTGCTGCTGCTGCTGCTGCTGCTACAGCCACTTCGCCACCCAGCGTGCAACTCTCGGTCTCTTCCCCCGCAAGAGCCCAGGCTGCTCATATACGTAGGCTGAGGTGATTTCACACCTTTTACAGGGGATGCTGCGATGGCGGCAGTGTGTGTGAGTGTGTGTGGGGGGGCGGGGGGTGGGGGGGTGGCGCTTTATCTCCTGTATGTCGGGAAAAGTCAGTGACTTAATTACCGAGAGTGATGTAGTGAAGCAGCAGAGGTTAGCTGTGGTGCAGCTGAGCCATGTAATGAGAATCTCACGTCAAAAGCCGGGAGAAGTGCGGGGGAACAGATGGGCCGGTTTTGGATATGGCTTTTTATTGGCTTCCATATTAACTTCCGTTTGAGGAACTTACACACCAGCGGAAAAGAATTTCTGCTGACTGACCATTAAGGATGTGTGTTTTAATTACCAGGGGAAATCAATGGGCTGTTACCTGTAATGCTCCAACTAATTCTTGATCCTCTCTTTCACAGTTTCCAGCCTCACAATTGTGTTCCTGTGATTAATTGTGCATTTTTGGGGGGAAACACGTGGGTGTGTGTGTGTTTTTTTCGTCCCAGCTGGCCCGAAGACTGTTTATATTATTGGTGATGGAAAAGGGGGCCCCAGGGGCCTCTGTAGTGGACTGGGAGGCCTCTGACTTCCTATAATGGCCCTCTTGTATGTGAGCGTGTGTGGATCTGTGAGAGAGGCACAATTGCGGTACTATATAATTGTCAATAGGAGGACACACTTTTACATAATAAACTGGAGGAAACAAAGAACACACACACACACACACACACGCACACATGCACAGACACACACAAAGAGAGAGAAGTGGAGCCCATCAAACACAAAGAAACACAATGTCTCACACACACACTCGCACATTTGGGTGCCAGCTGAGCCCAGTGTGTCCAAGAACAGCAGGTGCTGTCAAGTGCAAGCACAGAAGAGCTGCCATGACAAGCCACGCACGCACGCACACACACACACACACACTCAAACACACTCACACACACACACATTTTCGTATACACCCTTTCTCACAGTTTCCTTTATCATCTACAACATTTCTTTGTAACTTCACTTGTAAGTGTTAAATTAATTAGGTTATAGTGAATGTGTGTGTTAGTCAGTGTGTGTGTGTGTGTGTAATAGTGTATTTTCTATCTGAATGGGAAAGGCTGTTGTGTTGCCATATGGTCTCACATTAGGACACTCAAAACCCAGTCACTTTGTTATGTCTACGTGTGTGCTTGCATGTGTCCGTGTGTGTGCGTGCACGTGCGCGCGCGCGTGTGTGTGTGTGTGTCTGCCTGTGTTTTGGGAAACAAAGCACTTGATTTGAGCCTCTTCAAATACTTTCACTAAACAGTGAAGATCAGCATCTCTTTCCTTCTTTCATACCGTCTTTCTATCCCTTCACTCTTCTTTCTTTAAAAAAAAACCCAAAACCCCAAAACACATCATTCCAGAAACAGAATTGGACATCAATCACCATGGCAACACTGGAAGCTTGGAAGGAAGCATTTGGGTCAGCCCTGGTGTTAATATATTTAGCGGTGCCATATCATACGCTGCGCTGACTTCATTAACCATCTCAGCATGAAGCGCTAGACCCAGAATGATAATGATCACATGCACACCACACACACACACACACACACACACACACACACACACACACACACACACACTCACACAAAGCCCTGGGATCCTTGCACAATTACATAGCATAAATATAACTGATTACATTGTACTTAATTTTCATTTTGTCACTAATTGTGAAGATCCTCTTTAAAGCCGCACACAGCGCTGCTGAAGAATATACTTACTATCTTACTTGAATTCTAATTAACCCTGGTATTATTGTACAACCAAGGAATGCAGAATTGAACTTGTGGTGAACAAGGTTATTAATGTCATCATGTATTTTTAATGATAACATTATGGAAGTGTACAGTGATTTACTACAATTCTGCATTTATATGGTGTTGAACACGAGGAAAAATAATAAAACGAGTACAATGCAAAGCACAAGAGCATCAAATTAAAGAATGTAACATCATGTTTAGATTGTGTGCCCCATGTTTTGCTTAAAGGTGCTGTGTGTAAGATTTTTGTCACTTCTAAAAATATTACCAAACAATTACATACTTACATTTTAATGAATTTATAATCACCTTAAATGTTTTTTCCCCCCATTATCCTAAAATAGGCCATTAATGTATATTTACACGAGGAGGGGGTCCTCTCTATGGAGGCTGCCATGTTTTTACAGTAGTGAAATTGGATGTACTAAACATTTTTTGACTTTGAATGACAACTACATTCTACAATTGGTTATCCTGCATGTTCAGAAGGGTGAGGTGATGGATACAACACGCAGCTTCACCTCTAGAGGTCACCACATCTTACTCGCTTTAAGCAACTTTGAGGCAATCCCCATAGCTCTTCTTCCTACTCTTTGTAAGATTTCTTTTGAACTGATACTGTCACTGATCACATCTCCCCTTCCTCCTCCTCCTCCTCCTCCTCCTCCTCCTCCTCCTCCTCCTCCTCCTCCTCTCAGGTCAGCGTGCTGGAGCGTCAGGTGATCGATTTCCTGGGGTACCAGTGGGCTCCCATCCTGACCAACTTCCTCCACATCATTGTGGTCATCCTGGGCCTGTTCGGCACCATTCAGTTCAGGCCGAGATATGTCACCGGGGTGAGTGGAGCAGACGCGCATGCAGACACACACACAGACACACACCATCTGTCTGTCTGTCTCTCTCTCTCTCTCTGGCCACTTTGCATATGGTTTGCTCCTAGAGTTAGCAGCTGAATATGAGCCTTGTCTATTCCACCGAGGGTGGAAAAATCTTAGTGTCTACAGAATATCTCTGCCTGCACTTGGCTTTTATAGAATATGTGACTGCACAGATTCAATTCAAGTGCGAGTTGTTGGTTGCCATTGATTTGTTTCTGCTTATGGCCGTTTTTAAGGGTTAAAGGTCATTTCAAATATTTTTGGATCCAGCCATCAAAGTATTGTTTTGTTTTCAATCAATCTTTGTCAACATCCCCCCACCGCCCCATGGTCGACATTAAAGCTCAAAAGATGTTTAGTTCGTCCACTCTTAGCTACTGTAAAAACATGGCGGCCCCCGTAGAGAGGACCCGCCCCCCATGTAAATATACATTAATGGGCTCAATTAAGGGTAATTGATTGAAAATGACCCAAATCTTAAACACTTCACCTTTACAGATTTCATCGACAGTGTTTCGTCCTGAATCTCACTGTGCATACTAAATATGAAAACACCTACAAACAGTTATATTAGAGCTATTAAAGCGAACTAGTAAATTGAGTGAGTCATTATAAGAGGAAGGTGAAGCATCTCCTGAGAAACCTCAGTGCTGGTATACAACAATGTGAGTTGCTGTGTGATGACTATTGTTAAAAAGTCTTTCATTCATACCGAGAGCAAAACTGTGCCCACGTAATCATGGGCAGGAGCCTGCCTCCATTAATTATTGATTTGTTTTCCACCGGCAGGTCCAAGTTTGAAAGAAGACGATGTTAATTTGAATATGTTAGACATATCGTAAATAAAAGGTTAGGAGTAGTGTGGGAGTATAGGAATATTTTAATAGGGGTGTATGTTTTCTGTTTCTGTAGCTGCAGATAAAATCCTTATCTGTTTGGGAAATCGAAACTGCTGCAGGGCGCCTGCTGAAGACCTCCACGTGCTCACACACACATATATGAACACACACTGAATATTAAGTGAGAGGATTCAACTAATGAGAGGAAATGAAAGTTTGATCCCAGCTTTAGATGCTGCCTCGCCTCCCTCCCTCCTTCCTTCCCTCCCTCCCTCCCTCCTTCCTTCCCTCCCTCCCTCCCTCATTCATTTATTTGTTGCCTCTTTGCCATCCTCATGCACCCGTTGCCCCGACATCCATTTTCTCCCCCTGTCTGGTTTGATGCAGGTGATTGGCTGCTCGCTCTGCCATTGTTTTGTTTCCTTACATCTTAACGACATCAAAAGTGAAGCCTCCCTCTGTCTTTCCCTCTCCGTCTCACTCGCTCCCAATGCAAGACATGAACATGCTTTTATAATTCTCCAGCAAAGGCCTGTCAAACCCTGTCTGCCTCTCACTTTATCCCCCCCCCCACCCCCACTCTCTGTATGTGTCTCTCGGCAGTACGCGGCCTGGCTCGTAGTGTGGATGACCTGGAATGTTTTCATCATCTGTTTCTACCTGGAGGTTGGAGATCTGTCCAGAGTAAGAAAACATTTTATTGCTTTTTCTTTCCTTTCTTGCACACTTGTCAACTTTTCCACTGGTGCATGTCGGCGGGGTGCGTGGTGGGGGCGGGGGTGGGGGTTGAAAAGAACAACAACAAGTGTTAGATCTCTGGAATCTGTCATTTGCACATGCAATTTAAGTGTCAAAATCCACTTGAAAGAAGAAGAAGAAGATCTATTTGTATTGTTCGGGCCAGACTACAACCGTTTCAGCATCAACGTGTGGCTAAGGCCTGTTCTATGCGACCATAGCCCTCATTATTGCATATAAACTATTAAAAACTCCCCAGTGTGTCCTCGCTGTTGCACTGAGTGACTCGTCTCCTCATTACTATATGAAAATGGGAGCCAGGGGTTTATTTCGAGTTAGTCCCACCTACACTGTGCCTCTGTCATTAATACTCATTAGCGTGTCTGATGTGTATTAATCTGCAGTGAAAAATAGTAACCCAAAAGTGCACTCATGCGTTCGGTGCTGTTTGAATGATGCTAGTTAAAAGCTATACAGTGCCCAGGTGCTGCAACCTGCAGGATTATGTTCCTCTGTGATCCATAAGATTTGCAAATACATTCTTATCTCTCCTCTTTCTGTTGTTGACATTAATGTCGTATAAAGCTGCGTTGAATTAACTGTATCCACATATTTGGGTCTTCAGATTGCAAATACTCACTCGCATTTCTATTTCTATGCAACTCATTCTGAGTGACAGGTTCAAAGACTATAGGGTGAAGAAATGATGCAATACAGAGCTGCAGTGCAGGACTCCTGCTAGGTAACACAGGATATGATGCACTGTCCGTCATATCGAGGTAGAGGAGTTAATGTCTGTATTGCAAGACAGTCACACCATGAGACATGAATTTTTCTGATTGCCCCTAAACAGTGCAGTATGTGTGTGTGTGTGTGTGTGTGTGTGTGTGTGAATTCATTACAGTCTGGTGTCACAAACTCAAAGTGAGATGAAACAACGAATGAACACGTGCAGTTTCAGTCTCTCACTGGAACTTGTCAATATCGACGTGCCGTCATTCCAGTGTCACAGATCATTTATTTTATGACAGTCTGACAAGTCAAAAAGGCAGCTGCCAATCAATATTTGTCTATTTTTAGAAATCTGCTCCTGAATGCCCCCCCCCCCCCACATCTCACACTGGCTCACACAATCAATCACAATGTGACATGTAGACATTTTAGCATGCTGAAGGGACCATGTTAACATACCAGGTGAAAAACTGACCCGGGTTGTAATTCTATTTCTACAGATGGACGTGACATGAATCGACCAAAATCGTACACACTGCAACTTTAAGGAACTCGTTCATTTTGTATGCGTGATAAGATAGACAGAATATGATGGGTACATCACAGTCGACGTACTTCATTCTAAACACTGATACTGCATCTGTGCATGTTTTTCATGGAGTTGTTATGTAAGAATCTCATTTTCACACCTCTCTTAGATTAAGATGAAAAACATGTAAGCTACAATCAAGTCTGCACGAAGTCACTGGAGCTTCTGTCACACAGGCACTGAAGTGTGAACCCGAAATGAATTGTTGGCATGTTCTTTTGTTCCTAACACACAGCCATGCTGAGCAGCTTTAACTCCTCTCGGCCTCTTTCATTGATTCTACAGATCCCTCCAAACGCCTTTTAGTGGTAGTTTTGTGTTTTTTTCCGGCTGAGTCAGCAGCTTCTTCTCCCCACCAATGTCAGTATGCTTTGAAGGAAAAAAAAAATACACCATGGGTCTCTTCACCCTTTGTACTGTGACGTGTTTTCCTCCCAAACACAGTGAATGCATCAGTGTTGATGTGCACAGAGAGTAGCCTTGAATAATGAAGCACTGGGCTGTTATTCTGCATTATGAGGCTAGTGTGCTTTACTTCAATGCACCGCTTCTTCCTTATCCGCAACAGAAGGGTGCATAATGAATACTTGCACACACAGAGAGAGAGAGAGAGAGAGAGAGAGAGAGAGAGAGAGAGTGTGAGTGAGTGAGTGAGCGGAAGTGAGTGCACACTTTAACCAGGGTGAAAGAGTGAGCATGAAGCTTTGGCCTCGAGCCTCAATCCAGTTATCCTGCACTTAACAGCAGCGTCTCACTTGACTCTCCCCCGGCTCAGCTCCGCGCCGCTGTCGTCTTCAATGCAGCCAGAGCAACAATGTTGATGAGCGGGAAGAGTGTGAGCAATCGAGTCTGGTTACAATGCAGGTCTGCCGTACATACTGTTTTCTTGAATGTCGGAGATTTCAGACATTTTTCATTTCCATTTTTTTTTATATTTCCTCTGTCCTCTCCCCCCCCCCCCCCCCGCCTCTCCAGGGGCAACAGGTTTGGTATCTTGCTTTCAGTGAAATGACTTGAAGTAGACTTTCACCCTGGTAACCTCTGTCGTGTTTCATTTCCTTTTATCTGGTTAAAAAAGATATAGTATTCAAAGGCAGCAGATCCCGCAGGAGGATTTGGCCTTAAAACAAGCAAACTGGAATTCATTAAAAAGACAACACTGCAGTAGAAATAAAAGGAAGGAGGTGTTTGCTGAAGTGTGGCCAAGGTGTTGTCAAACATATTTGCTGATGAAACAGATTGGCAACTAAACTGAGCTCTTCACCAGTGGCTCTGATAAATAGGTGATTAACATCTCTGATGCATTTGGAAGGTGTGACTGTCATTTCGGTCGTAGTGATTCTAATGTTTTCTTTAACCTATTGTGCCCATTTGAGGGGCTCTCTAATTGTTCTTTAGCCTCTATTATGATGATAAATGGTATTTATAGTCTCAGAAATGATTTAAATTTTTTTTTTAAATAAGCCCTTTTAAAACTCAGGAATTCAGGGGTCTACTGAACCATCAACCGTACTTTTACATCCTTCCTTTGCCGAGGTATTGAACCAAGCATTCCGAATCTCTGCATCTGTTTCTGTCCTCACCGAAGGTCCGAACTCATTATCATAGCGCACATGTTTATCCGACACGGTTGGAGTGGCGTTCTCAGAGTGGATTCCAGGCTTGAAATATAGTTTGTTTGAGACGTGTCCAGCAGACACCAACACATGTTCGTCAAAAGCAAACAAACAAGCAGCACAGTGGGACACAGGGAGGTCAAAGCCTGTTTCCCTCGAAAATGACGAGGGTCTTCTCTTTAACACGGAACATCCGGAGGTCTTGCACCAGCCCAAAGTTCCTTAGTCCATGAGCCCTTCAAGAATAAATGATTTCCCAGTACAATGACTCCATTGATGATATAGAGGACAAGCTCAGCTCAGGTCATTGAAATCTCGTGTCCAGTTGCCGTTTGTTGTGACGTATTTACTAGATGACATTGTCCGTCACTGTAGTGTTGTTAGTGTTAGGTTGTGTTGTGATACTTTGCTTGTTGTATTACTCTTGTCGTATTACTCATCCAGATTTCAGTCTCGAAGAACAGCTGCATTCATGATGTCAAAAAGTCGTGCGCACTTAAAATCCTTCAAAAACAAATATTGGAGCAACAGAGGCATGAGCATCCATGTAACCAAGGTTACTGACTCACTTACCTGTGTGTGTGTGTGTGTGTGTGAGTGTGAGTGTGAAGGGGGGGGTGCTGCTGGCAGAGGAGCTGCTGATTGCTCTGAGCAGTACGTACAGGAAGAAATTACAATTTAACAGATTTGTTGACTTTCCTTACTTTCCCCGGGATGTGAATAGATGCTGCTGCTGCTGCTGCTGCTGCTGCTGCTGCTGCTGCTGCCACTGGTGCTGCTGCTGCATCCTCCATCCTCTTCACACACAGCAACATTATCAGTTATGAGTTTGTATTTTTTATCTCACTGAGAGAGAAAAGGGACATGTGAACTCTCCATCTCTGCAGCCAAACCCTGTCGTGGTGGGCGGACTGGTGACTCTGACAGTTTCTCTGGCATTTGTGCGACAGTGTGATGCATCTTATTTTGAATTTGGCTGCAGTCCGTGCACCGAGCAGCTTCTTGCAAAAGATGTCAGCCGATCTATTTTCAGCCTCTGTCCATCAATTCAAGGCGGAAAGTCTCTCATGTTTCGCACCTTTGTAAAGCGACTCCAGAGTGGATTGACGGAGTGTGACTATGACTGACGGTTCGAGCTCGTTGTCATCACCGATACGTGTGCGCTGCGGACACATAATCACCTGACTGCAGGATGAGTGTGAGGATAGGTTTATTTTTACAAGGACGCAATCTACTGATAGAATTGCAGAGATGCATTTGGTCCATTAGCCCATAGCCCAAAAAGCCATACAGCCTACAGCATGCAAAACAGAAGAGCTATTATTGAATTCGATTTTAGTACTAGCTGTTGAAGGTGTCAAAGTCCTCATTTTGTCCATGTGCATTGGCTTTTATAAAAAAAAAAATCTAAATCAGAATCAGGCTTTATTCACCATGTATGCTCACCTACCAGGGATCTGGCAGGTGGTGACTCTTTAGTACACATCAGTCAAACTTGTGACCAGTGGCCCAAATGTGCACTTCATTTTTGTGGCCCGCAAGATGATTGTCTCAAATAATAAGTCTACATTGCCCATGAACTTTTCATGACTGTATGTGTAGCAAGATATTCAGTTTGTTTACAGGTGTGACATGTACGGAAATCTGCAATATTTGTCAATTAAATGAATGATTAATTATAACAGAGATGAATAAAGAATCACACCCCTTCTCCAGTACATATATAAAACATGTAGACAAATGTGTGGGCAATGTTGCACACACTGTCAGACTGTAATACTGTGAAAACGAGCAATAAAGACACGATGGAACATGATAGAAGAAAATATTTCAAATGAACGTATACATGCACAATACGGAAAGGGCACAGTCGACACTTTGTGTATGCATCATCAACCGTGACACTGTCTCACTTCATCCTGTGCCAAACGATGACTTTGATCTCAGTGTAATGTTTTTACCACCAAGAGCTGATTCAATTCCTCGTCTGCAGTGGAGTCATTCGACCCGACTGTCAGACCTGTTTGTATTTAGTCACGTTACAGCCGAAAATCAGAAGTTAGTGGCTCTTTGACCAGTGGAACGTGAGCGAGCGGTGCCGCTTGATTGGGTTTAATTGCTCTCTCACACAGCTCTCGTAATTATACACATTATTACCCTCTGAAACAAGGCGGCCGTCGTCCTGATTATGTTCTGCAGTGCTGTAAAGTTTGAATAAGCCCGGTGCGTAATTCCCAAATACACCTTCAGGAGTAATGTCCCTACTTTGACTGTAAGTGCTGAAATCTGTGAAATGACTCGTGCCCCTGTCTCCTCCAACAGGAGGGGTCACTTAATACCGGAGCACTTTTTGAGTCTGACTTCAGCGACTGTAATCACAGGAGCAGGAACTTGTCAGGGACGACTTCCGCCCAACGCTCGCCGCCACAGATTTTACACAAGAGAGGAGTAAAGACGAGGTTTCCAGCGGATACTTGGATACGTGTAACGTCGGGCTGACACGGGGGGTGGACCACTCACACGTCGGGCCTCTTCTCTGCCTGATCCAAACTCCTCTGATGTTTGCGCTGATATCGTACGAAAGCGCCACATTTACTGTATATAAAAGTTGCTCGCGCGCGTGTCTGCTCCAAATGAAAATTTGTCAATTTGATCAACTTGTTAAATTAATCAAGGCTAATCAGCGCCATTATAAACATGAGAAGTCAGCTAATGGGGGGAGCTGATTGTGGCTGATTACGGTCTGTGGCGTCTTGTTTTCCCCCCACAATTTGCCGCTAATTACCTCGTCTATCGGACAGTTATGTAACGCGCTGTCTATCCATTTCATAAATCTCGTGGAATGATTGTGGTTACAGCATCACGCATCAGAAGGGCGTGGTTATTGGTGGCTTTTCAATCTTCATTAGTGCTGGTTTGGACCACAGAGTAATTAGTCAACAACAACACAAGCACAAACACATACACACCCATACACACACAGATTGGCAGAGCAGTCCTTGACCCTATCCCCCCTCAAACCATCCCTGACCCCTTGTCCCCTCACCATATGGATTTATACTGATGTAATTTCACTCCATTCAACCTCCCTAAACCTCGTTCATAACATTCGCAAATCATTCATTCCCGTTGAACTCTAACCTTAAAGGTGCAGTGTGTGAGATTGCAGTCATCTTTGTCACTTCTTAAAATATTACGAAACAATAACATATGGACATTTGAATGAATTTTCCATTACCCTCAAATAAGCCCATTCGTGTATATTTCGAAGGGAATCCTCTCTGCGGGGGCCGCCATGTTTTTACAGTCGTAAATGTGTACGCACTAAACATATTTTGAGTTTTAATGACAATTGAAGTCGACTATAGGTTCTCCTGCTTGTTCAGAAGGGTGAGTGTGAGGTGATGGATGCAACTTCACCTCCAGAGGTCACCAAATTCAACCAGGTCCTTTAACCAGGACCTCAAATATTAAAGGTCCAGTGTGTGAGATTTAGGTACATTTATTTCCATTTATATTGTTAGAAATTTCAAAAAGATAATTATACTGTTGAATGTACACATAGTTGTTTACACTAGAGTGAGCTGTTTGTATTCACATTAAGCAGGAGTCTTCTCTACTTGGCCGCCATGTTGCTCTACCATGTTTTGACTGTGGCCATGAATAGATAATCCTAACACCCTTTGAGTTGTAATGATAGCTGAAGGCCACCATGGGAAGTGAAGGGTGAGCTAAGGGGTGTTAAGCTGCAGCATTGATCATTCCCACTAGATGTCAACAAATCCTAAACAGTCATTTTTGCATCATTGGGGCAAAGCTTTGCTCTGCTGGTCCTGACAAGGTGAGTGTGTGTGTCCAGAGGAAGAACACACATCAGTCACACACTGACTGTCACGGCCTGTGAGCCTTGTTAAATTTTGTTGCCATCCCAGTTACGGCTGAGAGTTTTACAGTGACTCAGCAGTCGTATAAGAAAAAAATAGATCCCTCCACCCCCTGTTTACAAATCTCCACGTTCACCCGACTCTCAGATGAATTGCTCGTATCAGAGTCGCAGCACAATACCTAGTTAAAGGTAAATTGTGCAGAATTCACATTCTATCATTCAAGTAGTTCTGTGCCCCATTTCTCCTCATTTGTTTCTGAAGGTCTCACCCCCCCCCCCCCCCCCCCCCCCCCCCCCCCCAACCCCCCGCCCCCACCACCAAAATCAACACATCTGGTTTCTGCCCACTTAATTAGCGTTATCAATTAGCAGACAACCAATCACAGCACGATCCAACCAGATGCTCAACAGCTTGTTCTTATGAGCGGACCAATTTATGTGTGTACCTCGCTCAAGGGCACATCAACCTTGACCTAGTTAGAGAGAGAGAGAGTGAGAGAGAGAGAGAGAGAGAGAGAGAGAGAGACATGAGACATGAAGCCCCCCACCCCCATCTGTTGTACCAAGATACAAATCCATCACCTGCTCTTCAAGGGGCTATTTCCTGACCTGAGTGCTATTTATAAACCTGACCACATGTTAAACACGCATGGCTCTGGCTGATGCCTGTCACTGAGCTGTTGTCTTCAACAACAAATTGCAAAACAACAAAGTGAGATCTGACAACAAGAGCAAGGGTCAGATTTATGACTAGAAAGAGAGAGAGATTCAACTCAATGGTGAAGGTACCCTGATCTCGACGTTTCACATAAACACCAGCACACAACCATAAATTCACATTACGGCGTGGCGCGGTAGCTGTGAATGAGCTTCTGCACAGATTCTATGTACTGCCATAAATCAGGCTTTACAGAGCAGGGAGAGGGATGTGTCATCACCCCCACCTGCTCACCGATACGCTGCATAGATGATTGATTGGTTGAATTGATTTTTTGCTTTCACTATGGGCAGAGACTGATTACAGAGCAGCAATGAGATGCTGCATAATAGTGAACCTGTAGGATTGACTGGTCTACGCCAGCTCACTGTGGAAGTCCCTGGTGCCGGAATGAACATGGTCACATCATCATGGGCTAGGCTATGATGACGGTGGATGCTTGAATGATGCACCAATGAAAACTGACCTGATTGGATTGTTATTAGCACACGTCCATTTTTTATGTTAAAGGTGCAGTGTGTAAGATTTGGTGGCATCTTGTGGTGAAGTTGCATGTTGTATCCATCACCTCACCCTCACCCTTCTGAGCATGTAGGCGAACCTGTAGTAGACTTCAGTTAAAACTCACAAGATGTCAAGTATGTCCACTTTGGGCTACTGTAAAAACATGGTAGCCCCCATAGAGAGGCCTTCAAGGATTTTCTGTGAACATAAATATACATGAATGGGCACATGTAAGGGTGATGGAAAAACAATAATCAATCAATCAATCAAAGTTTATTCATATAGCCCGCATTTACAAATCACACTTTGTCTCACAGGGCTTCACAGGGTGGGTAACGTCCTCTGTCCTTAGACCCTCAGCAAGAGTCAGGAAAAACTACCAGGGAAAAAACCTTTTTAACAGGGAAAAAAGAAAAGGTAGAAACCTTAGGGAGAGTCACAAGTGAGGGATCCACTCCCAGGACGGACAGACGTGCAAGAGATGTTACGTAGAGTGTTCAGTAACAATTGTTCAATTTCCGGGTTTGTCACAGCTCACTCGCAGGTTCAGGACCCATCGCCAGATCATTCGTGGCTTGAGACTTGGGATGCCGGTGTCCTCGTCACCGTCTCGGTTTCGTCTCGTTCCCAACGGCAAACAAAGCTGAAAAACAGTCGAAAATTGTTTGAGATAATGCATGTGGTTTCCTGAGTTAAATGTAGTTAAATGTAGTTACATGTAGTGGAATGTAGTGGGATGTAGTGGGGGGAACATAGGGTTTGTGATAGGTGTGAGAATTTGAGGTAGGGTGCTCAATCTATGTGCTCATTCTAAGTGCATGATGGGAAATTCCCTCCAGCAGTCTGAGCCTATAGCAGCTTAGTATCGACGATTCAACTCAGGTCTCGTCTGATCTAGTTTTGACTATAGGCTATGTCAAAGAGGTAAGTTTTGAGTCTCACCTTAAAGGTAGAGACAGAATTAGACTCCCGAACGGAGAGTGGGAGCTGATTCCACAGGAGAGGAGCTTGGTAGCTAAAGGTTCTACCACCTGTTTTACTTTTATTAATTCTGGGGACGGCCAGTAGACCTGAATTTAGAGAACGGAGCGACCTATTTGGTTTGTAAATGTAGGACGGGGCTTGATTATTTAGGGCCTTGTAAGTAAGAAGTAGGATTTTTAAATCTATTCTACTTTTTACTGGGAGCCAGTGTAAGGAAGCCAATAATCTATTAGGTGATTCATGAAAATGTCAGTATGTCATTGTTTTGTTGTACTTTACATTTTTAAGTGACCATAATCGTACACACTGCACCTTTAATTCGAGACGTTGTTGTTTGACCCCTTGCTTCACTGGCTATTTCCAAGCATCTGCGTCCCTGACTCTTCATCTCCGTGTGACTCACTCATCCTCTTCCTCTGCTCGGCCTACAATCAAGCTTCTCCTTGTTCACTCCTCTTCACCTTCTCGTTTCCTTATCATTCCCTCCATACTTAACACAGTGAGGACTCGAGGGACTGCATCCCTGTGGAGAAGCTCACGAGGAAATGATAGCGCAGGGTTTTATGTGTGGGCCAGTTCAATGTGTTATTTTATGCACATGTCGTTACCGCGGGGTCACGGGACGAGAACAACCATAACGGACTCGATTTTCCGTCGTTACGGAGATCTACAGAAAACACTCTGTGTGTGAGCGAGACGGAAAATCACTCTCACTTTTATTTACACCCTGTTATTAGACACACTCGCGATTGGTTCTGCAGCTTTAATATGATTTTTCAGCTCTGCTTGTTCCACGAGTGGTGCCGATATCCACCGTGCATCGCCAGGTCCCCGCAGCACAGGTTCATTAGAACAGTGATCACACTGTCAGGCCACTAAGTGGATCCTCGCACTACAAATCAATGCAATAACATTTGTATTGTATTCAAGAAGTGAGGATTTCGCCGGTAAAGACAACAAATCCATCCAATTTAACGCCCGCCGACAGACGTGTTTGTAGCGCCATGCATCAATCGGAGCGCGGGGAGGCAGGAAAACCCAGAGAGATTAAGGCTGTAAAGGTCTCGCGTTCGCTTCACGGTTCTTCACGATGAAGAAAGTAAAACCTGGGGCAGCCAGAGGAAAGGTGGCGGCGGTGGCGGGGGCGGCGAGTAACAAGGGAAACGTGTCCGAGTTTGACAGTGCAGTTTGAAGTCACAGGGCCGAGCAGATGGACGGGAGTCGGCGGTTCGGGATCACGTGGAGAGTGGGTGCGGTGAGACATTGTGACACGGAGGTATGATGAGAGGCGGCGAGGAGCGCGTTGCGTGTCGGCGGTGAGTCTTTGGATTTGGCCCACGCTTGGAGACGGGCTTGAAAGTTTGATGCATAAACTCACTTCTCTCATTCTTTCATTATTTTTTTGAAGCTTGACAGGTTGTCTCGGAGATTAGAAGCAGCAGCAGCTCCTATATAACTGCATCATGTGGCGCTCATCAGTAGATTGTCTGTTGCTGTTGAGGGACGTGCAGATGTCCAGGCCGTCCGTTACTGAGAGCGTCTGTCTCCAGCAACACCCCTTCATTCGCTAACTCTCTGTGGGAGACACTTGACGGACAGATGGAGTCATTTAAGAAGAAGCTTCTCATAAACTTATACATTATATTCATAAAATACATTATGTTATATTTCAGGATTGTTCACAGGAAATCACTGTTAATGACAAAAATATAAGATTATACACAGTATACCAGTAGACCTCTTACGGGTACGGTGTGGAGGATTCAATGGTTCTACTTAAAGAAAATAGTAAACATGACTGAATTAATATAACTAGTTCATGTTTTTGTTTGCTTGCATTGAGACATTTATATTTACATCAGGTTTAGTTCCTGATTTTATCCGAGCAAAAATGAATTGACTGATCAAGACAATGATGAAAATGTATTTAGTTAACAAAGCTAATTCTAGTCTTATTGATTTACACAAATATTCTGTATTATCTATTTTTTTTGACATAGGACAACTCCACATTTTCCCCTTTGTTTTAGTGCTAAAAAGTACATTATGAAAAGCATCTCCGTAATTGTAACTCTGTAACTTTTTTTCTAAATCATCTCGTGGGCTGGATTGGACCTTTGGGCGGGCCGGTTTTGGCCCCTGGGCCGTAGGTTTGACACCCCTGAGCTAGAGTGACGGTCCGATGTTCAAACACACATGAAGCTCCAGGTGAGCTGAGACTGGAGATGGTGGAAAGAAGTGATTCATCACTGAATTCAACCAGTGAAAATGTCTTAAACCAGTGACTAAGTGTTGGTTAAGCCCTCTCATCATCAGGCGTGACATGTCTTTCCCATGTCAGTCATTTCAGTTTACTCTCACTTTTCTCTCAGATGTGTATCTTCGTCCTCCGTACGGCTGCTGCTGAGCCACCGAGGTGCGATAAGGTGTAGGTCCTATTTTGACAGTCATTTGAGTTTAAGCCTGAGATTTATACCACATGCCATCAGTCTGTCATACTCCCACCGTCCCGGCAGCCGCTGCCGTCTGGTATCTAATGTTGCAGTGATGCCATGGAATTAATCTTGAAAAAGATTTCTGATGTGCTGTTTCTGACAGATTTGGAAAAGGAGCCTGTGGAGAGAGAGAGACAACTGTCACTATTTTGCAAAACGCACCTACGCACACACACACTTGCATATTCACATCAACCCTCACACACACACTTTCAGACAGCTAAGTGTCGGGGGTCTGCTGGGTCGTATAAAAGATGCACCCGCCCCCTGAGGCTTCAGATGACGCACAAATACAGACACATAGATGCACATATACGCCAGTCATTTACTGTGGGGGTTTTCCCAAATGGATGTGTGAAAGTGTGTGTGTGTGTGTGTGTGTGTGTGTGTGTGTGTGTGTGTGTGTGTCTGTGAAAGTGTAGTTAGAACACCTGTCAATCATTGCACGAGTTACGAGAAAACATACAAATGTGCATGCTCCAGACAGTCTCCAAACAGTGGCGTTGCTATTCCCTCGCCTGTCCGCGCATCTCACCGCATCTCCGCCGATACACAGCGGAGCTGCAGGAGAACGGAGGAAGGTAGAGAGGGATGAGAAAAGAATGAGGGGAGGAGGAGAGACTGGAGAATAAAGCGAAAGATTGGGGGGGTAGAGGAGTGAGGCATCGAGGTGGACAGCGAGGTTTAGACAGGCACGATGGAAGTAGGATGATGATGATTATGATGATGATGATGATGATGTGCCGCGGGATGAAGCCACATGCGGATCAGCGAAGGGAGGAGAGGGAAGAGACAGGAAGTTGGAGGAAGATGTGGTCGTTTATCTACTGGAGAAAAAAAAGAATCCCTTTCTTATCAATTTCACATCAATCGACACTGCTGGGCGAGCGCAGAGCCTTTTACCGCGGGAGGAAAAACATGACAGGAAATCAAACCGCAAACCACTCAATTCATCCATGGGTTTTAAACATCGCCCGGAACAGTCTGAATGTTAATAGTCACTTCATTCTGCTTCCCTCACTTTTCATTCAGCTCCAAATGAGACAATGAATGAGGCAACTCGGCACCTTTTAATCAAACAGCTCCGTCCCCAGAGTGGTTTTGTGGCAAATTGTGGGCGTGTCCCTCGTCGCCATCTTGCCGAATCCGAACTCCTCCTGGTTCCCGGTTCATTCAAAAACGGGCAAAGAGGTGGAACACACACAGAGCTGTGGGTCGGCTCGTGGTGCCGTCACCTCGGGTGTCAGTCAAGAGACCACACACTTAATTATGCAGAATTTAAAACGTCAATCAAATGGAAACAAGGGAGTTAAAAAAAAAAACTCCCCCCGTACAGTGGTCACGGGAAAAGATGCGACTGATTGAGACCAAAACCGAAGTTTGTACCAGGCTTTAAACATGATTAAGGATTTGCTCCCTTTTGGAGTCAGCCCCCAGTGGTTACTCTTTGAACTGCACGTTTTTTCACTTCCTATTGTGCTTCATCCCTCTGCACCGGAGGTTGCCCCTCGGTCCCCGTGCATCCTCCCAGTCAGTGCACCAACTCTGAGTCGGTTTGATGCGTTTGTTGAAATCAAAGCATGACATTGCAGTTCCCCCTCCCACCAACATGTCTCTAGTGAGACCTTCCCATCGGCCAGTTTCATCGTTGGAGCCCTGAGCCCCGAGTTGTTTTTTGATTATTCATTGTTGCAGTGAATAGTTTCACTGCAACAATAGTTACTCTTTACTGATTTAACAGAGATCATCAGCTGCAGTACATAATAGATTTGATTGGCTCCACTGCCACAGTTCTAAACTTTATTCGAATGATAGCTGGTATTAATCGCCAGGTTTTTGATTGTGATGATTCAGCCTGGCTGTGATCACAGTAATGTTTTTATTGTGTGCGCCGGAGGAAACTGCTGAACTGACGACACAATAAAACCTCTTTAACGTGAATTTCCCTGGGATCCGGGTCTAATGAGCCTCCTCACGGCCGAGAAGGGAAATAGACTTTGATTGAAACATTAAAGGGTAATTCAGATTTATTACAAAGAGGGTCTAATTTTAACATTGCATCCATCCTTGGCGTCATTGCTTCGCTGGAGTCTCAGTGTGTGGCAGCATCATTACATCTCATCATGCGCAGGAAGAAGATTTAGCACAAGTGGTTAAACACTAGTCTATTCGAGCTCAATGAGAGCAGTGAGGGTAAACAACATTCAGACTAGATATAAAGAAGTGTCTCAGCTCGCTCCCTCACTCTTTTTTTCAAATTCAGCTTAAAGATCCCGAAAATGAATGAATTACTTCTTGTGTACTTGGAGTTTCAAAACATATTTAGAGTCAGCCTTGTTTAATCCTACAACACAGGAGTGGCAAGACATGTCTATTTTGGATGTATACTTTTCCTTTCTTCCTTTTTTTGCTCTTGTCCCATCCCCTAACATGGAAGAGACAATTTAGGATTAATACTGCAGTCAGCCACCATGAGGAGTCAACATTTTGGCTGTGCTTTTTTAGAACCATCACCAAACAAATACAAATCGTCCGTATAGCCCAAAGAAAGTAGAAGACATAGCAGTGCAGAGAAAGGTCATGATCATGTGTATTTTCATCAATACAAGCAGCATATGTCACATGACATCATCATGCTTTGATCAATTGTTATTTCAGATATATCGATCATCACAGCTGCTATGTTTGCTGTCGGCCCTAAATTGATCTCCTCTTGGTTAATTTACCAAATCTACACCAGCCCCCAACTCACCACATTCCTGATTCATTGCATTAGCTGTGGCCACAGGGTTTATAAAAAGCCACTTAACCCTTTAAGTGGCCCCCCACCATCTTCCATATGCAATTTGTGGATCCCACCTGGGGTGAGGAGAGAGGCCTTGTAATTGGCCCACCGCAAGATTGAGGGGGTTCAAATGGTTATGCGGAGGCATTCGCTTAGAACTGGTAAATGGTTTGGTGTGGCCATGGTCATGGTTGATGTAGACTTCATCTTAATGAACCCCCCCCCCCCCCCACCCCCCACCCCCCACCCCCCCCCCACACACACACACACACACCATAGTACACACACACAATTCCCCAGCATCCCCCCCTCAACCAATCTGATAGGAGAAAAGTGCTTTGGGCATTATGGGTTAAGGCCTCATCTAACACCCATGGGAAATCACAGCAAAACAATGTAGGGAGATGCACCGTGACTGATGATATTGGTGTGAAATAACACAGGCAGAGCTACAGACGGAGAAAGCAAAGCGAGAGAGAGAGAGAGAGAGAGAGAGAGAGAGAGAGAGAGAGAGAGAGAAGTAATAGAAAAGGAGGTGAAGACTCTGATAGAGATAGAGGTTTGGTTAAATAGAGTGAAAAATTGACTTGAGAGAGAATAAAGCTAATATTGTCCCCTCAGTGATTTTCTGCCCTTTAGTTTGATGATCTCTGTGGTGGTGTGGTGTGGACGGACTGAAGGGCCCCGTCCGCTGCTGTCCTCCGCTGGAATGTTTTATGTTCACTGCTCTTTTATTTGTTTGGCGAAATGACTTGATGGTGCTGAGATTGTGTTGTGGTGGAAAGATGTGAGATTGTGTGTGAGCGAGTGTCTTTGTGTGGCCACCGTGTGTCTGAGGAGCAGATGCTGGAACTACTCAAGGGGAACATACAGCCATAGTTCCCCTTCAGCCATCTGGGCATCCATCCATCCATCCATCCATCCATCCATTCATCCATCCATCCATCCATCCATTCATCCATCCATCCATTCATCCACTCATCCATCCATCCATCCATCCATTCATCCATCCATCCATCCATCCATTCATCCACTCATCCATCCATCCATCCATCCATTCATCCATCCATCCATTCATCCACTCATCTATCCATCCATCCATCCATCCATTTATCCACTCATCCATCCACCCAGCCATTCAAACAAGACTGAAATAAAAAAGATCCTAAAATTATTACTTAGTTGTAGACACACAGACACACATACGCAAGTTTCCCAAAAAGTATTTACAGTCCATCCATCCACTCATCCGCTCGTCCACCCATCATCCTTCCACCCATCTACTCATCTATCCATCCATTCAAACAAGACTAATAGAAAAAAATTCCTTTGCAATTCCTTGCAATTATTACTTTGTTGTAAAGGCACACACACACACACACACACACACACACACACACACACACACACACACACACACACACATATATATATGTATATACATACATAGATACATACATACATACATACACACATAAGTAACCCAAAACTCAGTAGATGAGCAGATTTTGATCCCACCAACATCAGTAATACACAGACATACACACATGTTGATCAAACTCATATCTCTTACAATCGGATATGAACACCGTGTAGCTTAATCTCTGATTTCCCACATGCCCCCCCCCCCATTTTTTTAAACAGCTGAGGTTTGCAGCTTTATTTATGTTGCGTTGTAAAAAACCTTTTTCCCCAGTCTGTGTTGTCTGCGTTTTATTTTAACCACGGAAATGAGTCTCACATTTAGCTGCAGGGAGCGTCACTGAGGCTCCTCTCCTCCTGTGCACGACACCATCAGAGAGAGGAACGTTCCTCTTCTTTCCTTACCTATAGATCTCCAGGGAGGGGAGGACAAAGGAAAATAGAGATGTGGGAAATTGAGGGGAAATTAAGAGAGAGAGGGAGGGGGCAGTGGAGGGGGGGGGGTAGAGGTGGAGGAGATGACAGAAGAAAAGCAGATGTGATTCACTGAAGCGTCACTCGCCCACAGTCAGAGACAAAGACCTGAGAGCAGGAGTGCATGATCCTCAACTAGCACACTCGAAATTACTGTGTGTGTGTGTATGTGTGTGTGTGTGTGTGTTTGTGAGTGTGGGTGAGAGGGAGAGTGGGCTAAAGAGAGAGCAATAGAGGTAAGAAAGGTGTTGGAAATATATGAAGGAAAGGTGTGGAGGAGCAGGTGTCAGAAGTACACACACAAACACACACACACACACACACACACACACACACACACACACACACACACACACACATATCCTTGTATAAGTAAAGACGCTTAATCCTTTTCCAAGTTCTTCAGGGGAACCTTAACAATCACAACTAAAAGCCTAACCCTTAGAGATTGAATAGCCAGTGTTTTGGACTGGAAGTGTGGCCTCTATTGGTGAGTTTGCAGATTGCAAGCAACTGTCATTGCAACCAGTACCCTCTCAACTCACCGGTTCCTTTCTAAACACACTGTAATTACAACCCTCCCTTATCCTCAAATATCCTGTGATCCTGAAATGTATCGCTTTACATTATTAGGACTTTTTACTTATAATGTGGCATGTAAACAAATGTAGGTCCCCATATTTTTCTTTAGAAATTCTCAAAACATACACACACGGTTCGAAAAATACTTGGATAAAGTTAACGTGACATTTTCAATTAGAGGTTACAAACCATACAGCCCATTCATCACCAGGCGGATTAATATCTCAAAAATTATTCCGGAGCTATGGCTTCATCATTCGGGTGGCTTCATTTTTGCAATGCAAAAGAAATCCCACTGTTTAAAATCAATACATCACTGCCACCACACAGCTGCAATCTAATTATTTTTTTGTTTTTTCCATCCCACCAGTGAGGAAGGAGGCATTTCAGTTCGGCCTCTAAGTCCTACAACTCTGGATTATTTGTTGTAACAAAAACAAGTCCCCTTGAATACACCGAAAAATAGGTTTAATTTTCAATATGGGTATATTTGTGTGTGTGTGTGTGTGTCTGTCTGTCTGTCTGTCTGTGTGTTTATATATTTTCTCTATCTGTGCTGGTGGAAGCTTATTGTGCTTCGGCTGGATGAATAGAAAGGAGATAAGCATTTTCTTTAAATTAGCAACAGCCGAGTTCGTGGCAACACAACAGACCCTGTGAACTCAGTGAACTCCTCAAACACAGCGCATTTAAAAAGGAGCACGTCCACCATGTTTGTGTCTCTGTGCCTTCACGTGTTGATGTGATACATCAAAACCTGTTTACATGGACGAGCATCACTGACAGAAAACACCGTATTTGTGAGACCACTCATCATTCATAAACGCAAGCTGTCACAGTGAATTTACTGTTCTACAATTTCATTTAGCAGACACTTTAGTCCAAATGCAGGATGCAGAGGATTGGAATTGAACCAACGACCTCGTGCATTCAAAGCACGTGCTCCATACGTGTGATTTTCTTGGCTATATGTTCAAAGATTGAAGATGACAGTGACAGGATTCTGATTGGATGGTTCTTTCTCATCTTACGTTTTGCTTTTGATCTGTGTATGTTTGATCTCATGCCACAACAACACAAATAAGACGTCTCTATACACACAACCATGAAAATAACTCAGATCTGAAGAAAAAAAATCAGATCCCTTCAGGTTTTCCATTATTCTGAACGTAGTCTTGGACGTTGCCATGGTGAAGGCACAATCGGAATAGTTTTAATATGATTCAGGTTTTTCAAGTTAGTGAGAGGAACTAACAAAATAATCGAAATGCTTCCCAATCTTGAATTGTAAATGTAAATATGCAATTCGGAAGTTGTCTAGCAAACACGCACAACTAAATGTTGTGTACTTGTATATCTGTGACTTTAAAGAACAGCAAGTGTCTAAATACATGCAGCTCATGCTGCATCCAACAAATCTGATTCCATCATCTTCCATGAGTCCCTCTTTGTTTGTTCTCTGAGGTTAGATAATGACGTCGCCCCTCTGAGGTTACCTTTGATAGTGCAGGTGTTGGTGAGATGCCAGGAGTCTGGAATCACCACTGCAGGGGTTCAATTCCCACCTCCCACCCCCCACTGTGCTTGCAGAGGTGTCCTTGGGCAAGACACTGAACTCCACGTTGTCCCATGAACTCCAGCGAGTTGGATGTCCTCCCGTGTTTCCCAGGCCTGAGCTGAGATCAGCCTGCAGAGGAGCAAACAGCGAGCTCGACTTTGACCAAAACTTTGTTTGTTTGTACCAGAGGCTCATTAGCAAAGTACTGATACACAGTGCACTGAAATAATTATCACCACCCGCCCACCCTCCACCCCATCCCACACTGTGAGCTGGGAGGAACTGCAGAGAAACCAGAACAATGAAGAAAAGAGGTGAAGAAAAGCGAGAGAGGGGGGAGAGGGAGGGAAGGAGGATTTGGAGTAAGGGTACGAGAGACGGCGGGAGAGTGATGACAGCGAGGGAGCGGCAGCGAAATTTAAAGAGATTTTACTCATTAAAACGAGGAGCACAACAAGGGAAGATGGCATTAATCAGAGCTCTGTGCTAATGAGGCATTTACTCATTACGCTGGAATAGGGAGAGGCCAAAGAAGAGAGAGAGGGGGGGAGAGAAAAAAGGGGGGAGAAGAGAGAGAGAGAGAGAGAGAGCGATATAAATTAACTGAGGGGAACAAGAGGGGATATTAAGCAACAATGTGGAGGGAGGTGACGGAGGGCGGCGTGGATGTGGTGGGAGGATAAGTGAGGCAGGTAAAGACAAAGATGAAGTGGGACATACAGTGAGGAAACAGCCCGTATTGACTGGATGTTGATGGAGGAGCGGAGTCTCCATTTAAAGCCGCGCTTAAAGATTCCTGTCCATCCCTTCACCAGATTAAGCCGCTTTAAATACGAGACGACCACGCGGAGCAGCTCCTTGATGGAAACCAGCGAGCTGACCCGCATTTAAAGGGAGCGTGCGCCCATTAATTCTGGCACGCTGCAGTCGCGGCGAGTGATAAAAGGTGCTTTCTTTAATGTTGATGCGGTTTAAGTAAAGATGTTGTCAGACGTCTTCCCGAAAACCTTCCAGCTTTGAGCTTTGGACGATACGGGCCCTGCACCAAGTACATGAATATGTCTTTAAATGTCATATTTTGCTGCTTTACTGGGACCAGAGGTGTCCAAACTATCAGCCGTGGGTCAACTGTGGCCAGCAAGCCATTTTTAATTGGCCCACAGCCAATTCTAAAATAAATAATGGAATGGGGCCCAGGTGAAATTTGAGCTTGACTGTGTTCTTCCTAGTTTTGAGGTGGAGCTACTCCTTTAATGAAGGTAGCTCTCCAAATTGACATTCTCAGCAGTGGCTCAGCAGCCAAAGCCTAGATGGCTGGTGAGAATCCAGCCTCAGACACTCTCCAAATATTTTTGTCACAAAATAAAAATCCATGAAAGGAAAGTTGGGATGTTGGCTGTTTTTCAAGCGTCATTTTCTGTCATTTAATTTTAACTTTGATAATGGACCCGCCTTTTGTGTATTTCTATGTGGCCTTCATTGAAAAAAGTTTGAACACCTCTTGGATGGTGGATTTATTATTGGAACTGGATGCTGGACATGCACTGAGCTTCAAAGCCAAAATTACATAGTGGCCAAATAGTGGTACTACAAGTCCCATGTATCAGTTACCTGACAGTGGGTGGCCCCAAAAGGCGACTTTTACCCATGAGCCAACGTCGAGGAACTGGCATGCGAGTGCCTCACCAGGACAAATGCAGACTAATGATTGTATTATTGTGCTAGATCTGTCAGTCAGCAGCTTGAAGTGGAGTCCGTGTCTGACGAGGGACTTAAAATAACCAGAGAGACACATGCAGTTCTTTGATATGTTTGTAAAATGTCGTATCACCGCAGGGGAAAATTTGCAAAAGCAGGTTATTTTTACATCCTGCTCGTTTCTTAAGAGCTTTGGATTTGACAGAAGACAAATCAGCGCACCAGCAGGACTATGTGCTTGAGAACCTGTGTGTGTGTGTGTTTGTGTGTGTGTGTGTGTGTGTGTGTGTGTGTGTGTGTGTGTGCGTGTGTATACTGTATATGTGTGCATATGTTTACCATGACAGTTTTTATGGGTGTGTGATGAATGATCCATGTCTCTCCTTTCTAAGTGGGGCCGTTAATATGTGCATTATTCAGACTAAGAAGCCTGTCACTGCTGATTTACTGTGCATCTTTCAGGTTCTGACAATTAAAAGGATTCAGGACCAACTAACGCAGACAAGGTGACAGCAGGGGCCACAGCTCCAGTGTGTGCTACAGCTCTCTCTCTCTCTCTCTCTCTCTCTCTCTCTCTGTGCTGCCTCTGTGAAATAGATCACAAACAATGAGCAACAGAGAGGGTTTATTTATTCACTGGTTGTCACTTGTGCTTCTCTTTGCCGTTTCTGGTCGTAATTTGAAGTCGTCTCGCTCGGAGACGGTTGCCACGCGCGTCTGTGTGTGCATCACAAACTAATAAACAGAGGGAAATGTCTTTATATCTGCACAACAGCTCCACTGCCGGTTGGCTCTTAACGCAGCGCGCCGCATAAGTCGACAAAACAAAATAAGTTATTTAGAGGAACAAGAAATATCCGAAGCTTGAGACAATATTGAGAAACTGGCTGATCTTCACTTTCATCCCATTTCATGTTTCGATATATTTGGTCTTTATGTAACGATGGAGGAGGCGTCTCCGATTCTGCCAAGTCTTTTAAAATGAAGCCAAATTGATTGACACATTTCACATCTACGAGGAACCTTCTGGTGTCGTTGTCGTAGTGTTGACCTTTGACCTTGTGTGTAATTGTGTAACTGTATTACATGTTAATGGATAGCGTTCACTGTCAGTTTTCACAGCACTTCATCTAATGGGCCAGAAAATAATTGAAGCTCTTATTTAAAAAAAGAAGAAGAAAAACTGAGGGATTTAAATCTGGAAACAGGCAGTTCAAACAAAAAAAATGCGGTAATCCGTCTCTTGGAAAACTACTGAAATACTTTAATCTCAATCTGCAAGGTGAGGGATTAACTAACATGGACGTGAGCCCCATTAGTGATGTTCAACTCTCACATGCTTTTGCAATTTCCCTGCTTCAATAGAACATTAAACCACAAGAACTAATTATCTTTGTGTGTCTTAAAACCATAGCAGTTTAGTCACTGACCTGCCCATGACACCACACACACACACACACACACACACACACACACACACACACACACACACACACACACACACACACACTGTTCCTCTCTCATCTCCTCATCATCGTCGTCCTGCATGCGTAGGATTGCCATCTCGATTCCTCGCCACCATCAATCTGAGATCTATATTTAGATTGCGCCGCTCTTGTCGACTATTCGTCTCTCAGAGCCGCGGTATGACAAACAGTTTGCTTTTAATTAAAACTTGGTTAAAAGCTGCCCTGACATTCAACCTGCTGCAGCCTTGTTTCTGAGAGGATGTGATTCAGCTCTCTCTCTCTCTCTCTCTCTCTCTCTCCCTCTCTCTCTCCAGGAGACCGACCTTGTGCTGACTTTTAACTTGTCCATGCACCGCTCCTGGTGGATGGAGAACGGCCCCGGGTGTAGGGTGACCCCCATCACCCCTCCCCCGTCCTGGGCGCCCGAGGACCACCGATATATATCAATATCTGGCTGTCTGATGGATTTCCAGTTCATCGAGGTGGCTCACTCCTCGCTGCAGATACTCCTGGCTGTAAGTACTTCAGCTCAATGGGCACTTTCTGCTTTGCGCTGTAATTTCAAACTCGAGTGCCTGAATATAGTTTCACCACCACCAAGGCTCATGGCTTTAAATGTCCTTATAACTAATTGGAGTGCCCATAACCCACAGTTAGTGCCATTGTAAAAAAAAAAAAGGTAGCAGTTCTGTGTATTGGGAGAACTAGTGCACTTTTTAAAATATATAGTATCATCTCTTCATTTGAACCAGTGGAGCAGGAGTCAGGGCAGATTTAGCTCAGTTAACACAAAGACCTGACTTGGCAGATATGATGGTCGGTGACACTTCAGATTGTATTTCCTGAAAGACTTTCTAAGATTTGTACCACTCACCATGCCGCAGTTCTGTGTATTCGGAGCTGATGAGAGTTTAAGCAGCTCCTTGCAAATGACAAATGTAAGAGCGTTGGGTACATTCATGATCAGAGAGGTCCCACCAACGATCGTCTCATCATCGCCTGATTTCAAAAGCTGTGTCTCAACAGTGTTGACGTTACTGTGGCGCCACTTGACTATCCCATTCCTCAGGGCCCTTCACGTTTAGACTTCAAATGGTCACTTCAACCCCCCCCCCCCCCCCCCCCCCCCCCCCCCCCCCCCCCCCCCCCCCCTCCAAGTCCACCCCGCCCCCCCCCCAGCCACTCCTCCCCCCCCACCC